>CM066255.1:1620583-1757625 GCA_033675135.1 Frankliniella intonsa | reverse complement strand
CCCGCCCCGCCCCGCGCGCCCCTCCGAGCCGGACGCTCATCGGAGTGTGACCCGCCGCACCTCTGGCGCCCCGCCCCGCCCCGCCCCGCCCCGCCGCGCCCCACCCCGCCACGCGGACCCACGCGGCACGAGCCACACAGGCGGGGCGCGGCGGCGCGGCGGGGGCCTCGGCGGGGGCCTCGGCAGGGAGCCGCGAAGGTGGCGGAGCGAAACCACGCCAAATCAATACCAGCACGCGACTTGCGGCGGCAGCGGCAGCGGCGGGGCGAGGGGCGGAGGGGGTGAAGGGGTGGAGGGAGGGGGTTACTGTCTCACAGTGGTCGCCCCGGCCCGGCTCCGTCCTGGCTCCTTCCCCGCCGCGCCACGCCTCGCCCTGCCCCGCCACGCCCCGCCCCACCTCTCTGTCGCGCGCCGCACTCTGCCGCCGGCTGCTGAAGCAAGCGAGCCCGGGAGTTCCGTACCTGAAAGCCCCCCCCACACTCACTTACAAGGAAGTGTAAACGAACTTTTAATAAGTACGCTGAAATGGTTTCTATTCTTTCGGATTGCCCTTGAGGACCTCTTTTGTAAACTCTTTTTCTATTGACGCTGTTTCCCTTCAGCCGGAAAATAGGCATAAGCATTTTTCATTAATTTTTCATTATTATTATTATTATTATTATTATTATTATTATTATTATTATTATTATTATTATTATTATTTACCTGTATACTCTGGCCCATTGGCCCATTTTGATATGCTAAATCAACATGCTTGCTTCCGTGAAGTAATCTTTTCTGTCATTGAGTGTTTGTTCCTGTCTCCGAACTCATTTTTTTTTCCTTCGTAAACTTTTATTGCTCCGTTGATGGCAAGGTTTTCCGATAGTGGCGACGCGCCTCTTCCGCAGGCCTGTGGCCATATTTTCTCAGACAACTGTATCGGCCGCTTCGCTCACCTTCCCTCTCACCGCTTTTTCGGCGTGGATCCAAACACAAACACAGCAGGGATAAAAAAACATTCGAACACACACGAGGGGGCGCCACTCGAAAGGAGTTCCCTGTTTTCATTCCCTACCCCCTGCAGCTTTCAAGGGCTCTCCTCCGTGATGTGTTGGCGTTGCATGAATTTTAAACGCACCTGCTCTAGCGTATGCGTTTTTTTTTCCTGCGTGTGTGAATGTGTGCCTGCCTGTGCACACTGTTAAAAGTTTACAAAGCATTGCTTTGTAACCTACAAAGAAAACAGGTCCACTGTAATTACGAAGCGATTGCTTTGTAATTACAAGGTCTGCTTCGTAGTTTCAAAGCAGTGGTTTGTAATTACGAAACATTGCCTTGTAATTACAAAGAAATTTCGCTTTGTATTACAATGACCCTGTTTTCTTCGTAATACGAAGCGATGCTTTGTAAACTTTTCCTAGTGCATACAAGCTCGCGTGTGCGTGTGGCCTATTTTCGAGTAGAGCTGAAACGCTCCTGACTTGGAACAATCCCTCCTCGCCCCCTCTCCCGCACACATTCCGCGAAACCCCCGCCCCCCCTACCCGTTACACTCGCCGTTTGGACATAATCCAAGCAACTTTGTCTTAACCTCTCTTCTCCACGCTCAAGACCAACACCAAAACATGCTCAAGTCAACGATCGTGTATGCTTTCGTATTTTAGTAAAGTCAATGTCCTTTTCTTCCAGGGGAGTTTTATTTCTTTCATTTTTGTTGGCTTGCCCAGCATTGTAGTATTCTCTTTCTTCTCCTTTCTCTCCCAATTTCAGCCTGCCCTGCTGGAATGTAAGGGGCGTTCACTTGGCAACATCCATCAGCGCTAGGGTGTTTCAAAAAAAATGACCTATGCCTGAGCGGACTTTTTTCGAAAGTTTACGTCTTGATAAGACTCCGTGCCAAATTTGAGACTTGTAACTCGGCCCTAAAGTTTTTGTCACTTTTGGCGCGAATCACGATCAGCATGTTCTCCGGGTGCGCTGTACGAGATGCGTGTGCCGGTGACCGCGCCCCGGCGTGCGGTGACTACCTAGGGTATGTGCTTACTAGCGCATCGTGGTCGGCACCGCCCTCCCCACCCTCCTCAGGACTATCAGGTACCTCGCTCTGGACCGAAGTACCGTTGGCGATTTTCGAATCGGACTGCGCGGGTATAGTGCGCTTGGCGTACCGTGCGCATCTCTGGGGAGTGGAGCTCTGTCACATGTCACCGGCACCGGCCGGCAGCCAGCGGGGTCAGTCAGGGAGGAGCCAGCCACACTCCCTCTCCTCTCTCCCCACCACCACCACTCATGTCGAGACAGCAGCGCAGCTCCACTGCCTCCCGCCCGGCGGCGCTCGGACCCTTCAACTCGCATTTTCACTATGATGTAGTAAAGCGTTATGAACTCGCTATGGGGAGATCGATGGCACCCGGGCCCCGCTACATGCACGCGCAGTCCGATTCGAAAATCTCCAACGGTACTCGGTCCAGAGCGAGGTACCTGATGTACGAGTACTTACGCCCTAAGTGGAGGGCGGTGCCGACCACGCATCTCAGTACAGCGCACCCGAGAACATGCTGGTCGTGATTCGCGCCAAAAGTGACAAAAAACTTTAGGGCCGAGTTGCGGATGGTTCCCCTCATCGCACAAGTCTCAAATTTGGCACAGAGTCTAATCAAGACATAGACTTTCGAAAAAAGGCCGCTTGAAGAAAATCGGAAACCTGAACCCCCAAAATGAAACACCCTAATCAGCGCCCCTCCCCCTCATTCCCCCTAGCCCTCGGGTAGGCGGTGACAGATGCACCGCGCTGTGCTGTGCGCCCCGCCAGCTACCCACAGGTCCCCAGGTCCCCAGGTCCAAGAGAAGTGCCTCGCCCTTGGCCTCGCCTCGCCTATACCTGTCCCGCCACACTGATAATGGATTCGTCCCCCACCCCTCCCTCCCGCTCAAAGGCCTGCATGGTGTGCCGCGAGGCTGTGCTCGGCTCGGCGGACGACCCGTTTGATAAATCTGCGATTGTCTGAGCCGAACACGGGGAGCGAGACGCGAGGGCCAAATATAGTCAGTGTCGCCTCACAGGGCTCACTCGCTCTGTACCGTGCTCATGGGCTGCCTGAACCTACCCCTCTCTTTTTCTCTTTCTCTCTTTCTCCCCCCGCTCCTCACAATGACCCCTGTCCCCCATTCCTCCTCACTTCTCCGTGCCGTTTCTTTTCCCTCCTTTATTCCCCTTTGAACTTTATGCTTTATATAAGGCCGTTACATAACCATGACCTACGCCCCACTCACACACGTGGACCAGGGAGAATGGGAGTTTTCCCCTTTTTCCTCGTTGGTGTGTCACTTTCTGCCCTTTTTTATTTAAATATTTCAACTAATGAAAAGGATTCGTGCGTCTCTGTGGGGCAGAGGCGGCGTTTCATCGAAGAGAAAATTGTGAGCTTTCCATTGTCGAAGTTGATAAAGTGCACGCGCCCCATTGTGTGGTATAGAGAGGATGGGGTGCGAGACCGCGCGCCCGGAAGAGAGAAGAAAAAGAGAGAGAGAGAGAGAGAGAGAGAGAGAGAAAGAGAGAGAGAGAGAGAGAGGGGAAGAAAAAGGCACTCGTCGTGCTGATTTTGGTAAAGGGTGCCTTAGGGAAGAGGAAATGAAGGGATAAAGAAGAGAAAGGGAAAAATACAAGGGCTAATGAGTTTGGAGGGACATTAAGGTGATGACGGCCGGGGTCGGCGGGCCTGGGCCAGCTCCATCCATCATACGGGACAACTGTCTGGCCCAGAGCTTATAGTGACGTCAGACACATCGCGAATTGCAATTGGCAGGCTGCTCTCGGAGCTGGCGGCGCCCTGACAGAGCGGCGAGACCGATCACTCCTAATCGACAGTCGGGACCGAAAATCGCACAGATTCGCTCTGAGGCGCTGTACTGCACCCTGATTTTTTTTGCGTTGGGCGCAGTGCGACCTCTTCCTCTTCGTCCTTCGTAAAATTCTTGTAATTCAGCGGCGTAATTATGTTCGTACGACCTTTCATAGCATTAGCGAAAATCTTTTCCAGTCACATATTCTACATATCCCACCATTTATGTCTTCTCAATGTTATACCGGTACCGAAATAGCAATTCTCCCAATTGCGAAGAGTCACTCACTTACTTGCAGGTGTGCCCACTGCCCACCCCCTCGCCTCTCCTCTCGTTTTCTGTGCCTTACCTTAACTATTGGAGGCAACGGCAGTCGGAGGCTGAGGACCGAGGGTGTCGGCCTCACGCTCACGGCTCCTGTTCCGCTAGCTATCGCTCGCCTTTCACCAAAGTCACTTGTCCCTTCCGCTCAAATTAATGTTAAATGCACGGTCCTTTCCCCTCCCCCATGGTTGTGAATTATTCAGAATTCTCTTCAAAGCGTTGCTCCTGCGGAGTCATTGCCACCTTTTCCGAACCAAACTGTCAAATAAATCGTTAAGGCATCAATCCACCTCTTTTAAAGAAATTTCTGGAATAAATTGGCGGTTATTTCTTTTTTCCTTCTTCTCTTTTTAGAATTATTGATTGGTCCATCAGAGTGTGAGAGACCGTCTGTTTTATAACTTTTCCTCTTTTTTGATCTGCTATTGCCGGAATAGCTAACCCCCTCCCTTGTTCCTCCTGACCCGGTAAAAGAGAATGAGGATTAACTTTGATTTCTCTCCTCTCTCAATCCCACACCACGCCGCTCCCCTCCCCTCTTTTCTCCTTGCCGCTCTTTCGCTTTTCTCCTCCGTCCCTCCCCCCCTCCCCCTTCTCTCTCTTTCTTCCTCCCTCCCTCGCTCCCCCTCTTCCCCTCCCTGACGCACCTGTGCTGCGCAAGCTTCCGCCTGGCAGGATTATGTGGTCGTGATCTGGGTGGGAAATACAGCAATTAGATCCAATCAGAGGCCAGGCAAGCGGGCTGGGGGAGGAGGGGGGGGGGGGGGCTGCCCTCGAGGAGAGGGGTGGCTTTTGCTTTACCGCCGCTGTTTCCCTAACGAACACTGCGGCCTATTCAGCGCATATTGGTAGGGCCGTGTTTGAAGCAGGGCAGTACTCCAAAGTCCAACTCAATGCTGCGCCAGCTTCTCAGGACCCTGGCAGCCCGCTCTTGCAGCCTCAGGGTTGTGTAGGAAAGATATGGGTACCTACGTACCCCAGACCTCTTTCGTAAGGTTTTCCGCGTGAATTTGATTTCTGTTGATCTGTAGGATATCCCAGCAGTAGTTTCGCGATCAAATAACCTCGAAGAAATAAGGCTTGTCTCGATTTTGTGTTAAAGAGCGCATAAGAGACATTATCTCTGCATTTTTCCTGTTTCCCTCACGCAGTTCTGCACTCGCGGCTGCAGACACTGTAGGTGTGGTACAGATGGCCTAGACCTCCCCCGTGCAGCGGGCCGGGCAGGGTCGGGCTGGCACGGGTCGAACCCAGTAGGCCGCCGCCACGCCCCGCCACGCCTCGCTACGTCACAACAGACATCCTCTCTCTCGGTTTGATGCCAGCCGATGCTCGGCTCTGGAAGATAAAGCAGCGGCAAAGCGGCTCCCGCAACCGAATCGGCGAGAAAGCGGGTAGCTCTATCGTTTTCTGCTCGGTTTTCTGTGGCCCGAAATGCGGCAGAGTAAGGCGTAAGGCATTCTGCCGCGCAGAATTCTGCGATCAGGCAGTTTAGGTCCTTGACTTTTCTCCGCGCTTGCTGCAATAAGCTAAACCAACTCGCCGGTCGGCTATGGCCGCTGTTCCCACCCTCCCTTCCAGTATTTACCCTCTGTTCACGGCTGATTGGAGCCCCGCCTGCACCCCTAACCCCCCTCTCCCTTTTCACCTGCACCCCCCGTCCTCCCTTACCGCCGTACCTGCTTGGGTTTGGCCCACGGAGCGCGCGCTCACGGTTCGTTGCCGCTCCAAACGACAGAGGCCGCTGCTCTCGCCCGAATATAAGCCTCGCTGCTCCCCGAGTGTGTCTGTATGTCTGAGCACTGGAAACGTGGAGCGATGGCATGGCGTGAGGGTTTGGCTTCTGGAATACCCTCCGAGAGGTTTGCCTATTCCCCTTTGGCGTTAAGTCGCCATGGCGCCTGTAACTCCTTCGAAAATAGGGAACTAGCGCGACCAAAGAAAAAGGCCACTCGTTTACTGAAAACTGTAGAGGTTTAATTCAAATAATAACGTATTGCTCACGTTGTGATATGTGTAGCGCGACTCTAAAGACCACAGCAAAGGGAAATGTTTGCTTTAGACGAGCTGCCTGTTACTGCGAGCGTTTGTGCGAGTGTGAGTGTGTGGTTGTGTATACCTCCGACCCCACAGCCAAACGCCACCGCCGCGAGGGTTTGTCTCAGGTGTGTGACGGAGGGGAGGAGGGAGAAGCGTCTAGATGACTTCTAACCTTATCCGTCTCGCCTTGTTCCGGCCCACCTACCCCGCTCCGTTTGGCCATGGTATGGCCTCTGATGAGCCTTTCCTGTTGGCGGAAGCGACAGCGGGGCAAGGGGGTGGCACGCGGCGCGGCGTCGTGTTGGTTCGTTTGTGGACCAGAAGGAGGAAAGAGGCGGCAGATTTGACACGTGAGAACCGCGAATGGGGAGGAAAGGAGGAAGCCAAACGGGAAAGGCAAGAATGAGGGGAGAGCAATTCTACGAATAGCGCAGCGGCGCGTGGAGGACTGTCACGCGCGTTTAGTAAGGGGTAGCATGCCATAGGTATTATCAATGTTTCTCCTCGCAAGGGCCGCGCACAGCCGTGGCTGCAGTCGGGGGAATAATAAGCAGATTCCTGAACCACGTTTTCAACCGCCTACCTTATTCGACGACGTCGTCCCGCTTGCGGCGGGCAACACGGCGCCTGTCGAGAGTGTTTATTATCGAATTACGGCGCACGCCGCCGTGTAACGAGCTCGCCTGTCGGGTCGGGCCGGGCCTGGGGCGAGACACCTCGCAGAGTCCTGTAGCGCAACCAATCGTGAGTGGAGGGAAATTTGAAGAAGGAGAAGTTCAGAAGTCTCAGTGGCGATCGAGGGTGATCCCTCCCCCTTTTTTGCTATTCCAAGGTTTCTGCCAGCTAGTTTGAGTCGTCACGTCAACCAAACGGGCGGTCGGGTAAGCGCTCGTGAGGAGACTAGGGGAAAAAAAGCAACAGATGGTGTCCCCGGTTCCCGGTTTGCCCCGTCCTTCTCACCCAGTCCCAGTGAGTGCACTGGCTTACCGATGTACCCGTACTGGCGGGCTGCACTGTGTCTACAGCACGAGAGAGGATATAGCTCTGCTTTTACAAATATATAGTGTTCTGTCCTCTAGGTGGCAGTGCATTAGAAATAACAAAAAAGATCTTAAGATATAGAAACTTGCTAAAAAATAATATGCGTGAGGTGGTAAGAGGAAGCACCGTGCAATAATAGTACCTATTGCTCTTATATACTGCTAAGCCCATTTTGCTGCAAAGAAATCAAGCACCATGGCTAGCAGAAGGGTAAGAAGACGACTGTCGGGATCGCGTAGGACCTCCGGCAGGTGTTATACGCGCTGTAATATCTGCCCACCACTCACCCCTACCCCGCTATGTCCGACGCTGGCAGAAAATTAAATTCAGCCAAATCCTCTTTCACGGGCGTCTCTCTCTCTCTCCCTTCCTCCCTCTCCCTCTCACCCTCCCTGCTCTCCCTCGTCTTTTCGTTCTAGACCTGGTCAAGGTGGTGAAGGGGCTTCTAACGCTGTGCTCCCTCAACGCTTTCATGAATTTTCACGCGTGCGCGCTAGCGTCTGTGTGCGTTCGCGTGTGCGGGTCTGCTCCGCAGACTGCGGGTATATGAGAGTCGGGGCAAGTTTGGTGTGAAAGGGGCTGCTGTGCTGGGCAGGTGGGGGGACGGGGTAAGGCGGGGAAGGCCAAGGGGTTACGTTCTAAAGGAACGTGGACGGGGCGCCGCCGTGGAAAGTTGTTGTGTATGGAGGTGCGGTGCTGTGGCGGGTAACGCAGGTAAAATTGTTTGACGTGTGTTGTGGGCCGTCTGCGATGTGGATATTATTTTTACGAGGCAAGTTTTCAAACCACCATGGCTGGTCGCAGCGGGGATCCATGGCTGGTCGCAGCGGGGATCCACACTCTAAACTTTTTACTAAGAGCTGAGTTTAGTACATTACAAGGCAATTAAACTGTTGTATATTATCAAGAAAATCTTTAGTAGTACTAAACTTTTTTATTGTAATACTAATAGATTGCATAGTATTACTGGACTATTTCCTAGTATTACTAAACAAACACAGTCTACCAGACATAGCGTAGTAAATTACTAAAAGGCCTCTTAGTAAAACAACTTCTTCGTATGATATTAAGGTTTTGTTTAGTAGAATTCCAAAAGACTCTTGTGTCATACTAGAAAATGACAAGAACGGAACAACCGTTTCACAGTAAAAGCCCATCACAAACTGTTTAAAAATAGGGGTGGGAAGGCATTTTCTGCAGTCTTCAGAACATACTAAACAAGTGGTTTCTACGATGACATATTTTAGTATCTTACTAAAGTGGTAGCTTAGTACTACAACAGCACAAACTCCTCGTAGACTACAAGACTATTTCATAGTAGTACGAAGAAATTTGGTAGTAAAAAGTTAAGAGTGCATGGGCTGGGCCGAGCCGGGTCCGCCGGGTCCGTCTGGCAGGGTCGCAGGGGTCACGAGGCCGACCTGACCGGCGGCGCGGTGTTTCGGGTAGGGGCGCGCCGCGCCAGCGATCAAAGCCTCATTACCTGGTGACCAGCCTGCGGGAAGGGCCCGGCTGAGCCGGCGCGCGGGCTCGTCGAGCCTGACAGTAATCGACCCCCTGCTGCCAGTACTCAATCGCACAGGTAGGCAGTATTTGCAGGCCCCGTGAGGTTGGGGAGGGGGGGGGGGGATCCATGGTTTATGCTGTACGGCGTGGAAAGAGGCTAAGCCTCGTGTGGCGATATGTTTGTGTCTTTTTTTTCTGCTCTGTTTTTGATTATACAAATCGAATACTGTTTCCGAATTCTCACCGTCCTCCATTGACCCTTCTGCCCATGCGCTGCAGATTTGTAAATAAAATTAAACATTTGTAGACCGTGATGCACAAACGAGTTGCAAAGATTTACTGTGGAGTCGCTCGGATTTCGTTAGCCATGCGTCCCCCTCTCTGGGAATGGCGCAGCCCCGCCGCTCCGGTGCACCCAAGGCCCTGTAAAACACTGCCTCCCGGTAACGGGATATCAAAACATTATACCACAGGCACAGCCTCGCCAGAGCTTAATCCGAACCCTATCCCCTATCCTCTCCCCCTGCTCTCTCTCTCTCTCTCTCTCTCTCTCTCTCTCTCTCTCTCTCTCTCTCTCCCTGCAATCAAACGCAATCCGTTCTTTTAGGCAGAGTTCCGCCGTAAACGCGCCAGCCTGGCAGTAGCTGTGAGTCGGGGCTGCTTCAAAAGGCGCTGGCCCGCACCTGTTTTGAATAATTGACGAGCGTTTAACATGGGATGAGAAATAATTTCTCCCAAACCAATATCGGACATCAGTACTCAGTAGGCGTAACAAGAAGGTAAAATTGGTCCACACTGACAGCCTGATTTTATTGTTTGTTTACAGGGCCAGGCCTGCAACATGACTACAGCACCTCCAGCTCGGAGAGGCGCTCGGAGAGGCGTTCGGAGAAGCCTCTGTCCAGCGCGTGGCAGGCCGCTCTGGACGCCACGACCATGAGCAGCAGCAAGGGCCCGGGGGCGGGCCCGGGGGCGGGCGGGGCCGTGGGCGCACTGGGGCAGGCCACGCTGGGCGCCGCCCCAGCTGCCCCCAAGAGGCCGGTACGTCGCGGCGGGAAACCGCCACCCGACCGTCCCCAGCGGGCCCTGTTCTGCCTCAAGCTCAACAACCCCATTAGGAAGGTGTGCATCGACACCGTGGAATGGAAGTATCCTTTACTGATTTGGCTATTGGCACACTCACGTGATGTAACAAGGGAGGTGACACTTTTGTAGCACATAGTATTCAACATTGTTTTATCGGTGAAGGAGCTGCCTTGCTAGCCACTCACCTTTAGGTCCAGGGGATACGTCGAGTGTCGTGTGGGTAGAATCGTGCTGGATGCCCAGACAAGGCGAGAAGAAATATGGGCAGTAAAAACTTTTAAGAAAAACCTTTGCTTTCATTTTGTTTTGCGCTGGCCCCTGCCTCTGCCATTCCCTCTGACTTTGTTGCGAAATAAATCGTGGCCTTGCAATTTGGAGAAGAGCGCCGTACTATGAGATCATCCGCAACCGCATGGATGGGCTCCCATGCCATTGGCGGGCACTTGACCTCACTTTTTGAAGCACTGCCTCGCCTCTATTCCGCCTACACCCCTCCCTCCCGCCTTCTCCGAGAAGGCTTCTCGTGGCCTTCTCTCCCTCCGCTCGTCCATTTCTTTGGCGCTCTCACTTTGCTTCCCCTCTCTTCGTGCTCCTGTCTCACCACTTGAGCCTGCCCAATATGCATTTCGTCCCAGTCCAATATGGGTTCACTTGAGAACACTGTTATTTTTTGCCATCTTGTTTCTGAACTCCGTCCTATGCGTCCTTACTTTCTGCGCTTCTTCGCTACCTTTTCTCTTCTCGTCTTTTCCAAGCCTGAAACCTGGCGGCGTTCATCTCGCTGTCTGTCGACTGTTAAAATTCTTGTTCTGCTGCCGAAACAGAAGGGTGTGTGCGTTTGGAACTATCTAGTCAACTATACCTGAATTAAAGTTACAGTTTTCCTTGACTCAACACCTCAGGCCATTTGAGTACCTGATACTGCTGACTATCTTCGCAAATTGCGTCGCCCTGGCTGTGTACACTCCTTATCCTAACAGTGATTCCAATACCACAAACTTGTATTTGGTGAGTTGTTTAGTACTACCATTTAAAGCTTACTGTATCTCAGGGACGTGGTATAATAAGTTTCCCATTGCAGGAGAAAATTGAAAATATCTTTCTAGTTATATTTACTGCAGAATGTATAATGAAAATCATTGCGTATGGTTTTGTCGCTCATTCGGGTGCATATTTACGCAACGGTTGGAACTTATTAGATTTTACAATTGTAGTTATAGGGTGAGTACACCACATTCCCTTTACGAACTCTTTTAATAGCTTAAGGAACGTAACTTCACTACATTTGTTTTACAGAATGTTAAGCACAGCGCTATCAAATCTCATGAAAGAAGGTTTTGATGTGAAAGCGTTAAGAGCATTTCGAGTATTGCGGCCGTTAAGGCTAGTGTCTGGTGTGCCAAGTACGTTCAATTTTGTTTCTCTTTTCATAATATACCATAGTTCCTTTGTCCTTTTAAAGTAGTAAGTTACGGCGTATCTTCTTCAGGTCTGCAAGTGGTGCTCAATTCAATTCTGCGTGCCATGGTGCCCTTATTACATATAGCTCTACTGGTACTTTTTGTTATTATTATTTACGCCATAATAGGCCTGGAATTATTCTCAGGGAAAATGCACAAAACATGTTTTAATAATATAACAGGTAAGTCATTTGGTTCTCTGTCTTTCTGCTAACGGTTTTGGCAATTTTGAGCGAAAACTGTCGATGGTGCTTGCTTATGTTATTCATGAGTCCTTCGCGGGTCGTACCGACTTTTTTGCACTTTTGGTCCGGGTACGGCATGAGGGGTTGTTTGCCGGACGAGCGGACGACCCAGCGTAGGCCGCAGAGGTCGCCGCTGTCAGTCCAGAACCTAGATATGAGAGAAGGATATAGAAGGGTGGGTGGGGAAGCGACCGTCATGAGACGGAGGCATTACGGCAAAAATAGGTGTCTTTTATTCTTAAAACTGGTGCGTTGTCGGGTACATTCAGTACTCTACGTATGGGGAGTCGTTGGGTGCTCGCGCTAGCTCTTGTCACATCTTATCTCTCAATAACTCTCTGTTTTCCTTTTTATCGACAGAACAGGAATAAATGTATTGTTTTATCTGTCACAGGGGAAATGATGGACAGTCCCCATCCATGCGGGGAGGGTGGCTTCCAGTGCCCTCCCCCGAAGGTGTGTGCCCTCTATTGGGAAGGCCCAAACTATGGCATCACCAACTTTGACAACTTTGGTCTGTCGATGCTCACAGTCTTCCAATGCATTACACTAGAGGGATGGACCGACGTGCTGTACGCTGTAAGTTAACCTTTCAATTTGCTTTTTCATTGCTTTCTTCTAGACACTTAAGTGCACGTCCGTATTCTGGTCAGAGACGTTGGGGCGGTCGTTTAAGATTGTTGTCGTAAACGTTTTCATAACTGTCGCGAGTGTGGATATTACACTCTACATAGAGACCAAGAACTTAGTGAAGAAGCCGATTTCATTTATTGGCTAGTCAACGGAAGTCCTGGTACCACGACTTTTGTTACTTAGCCCTGATTATAAAGGTGTTGCAACAATACAAAAATAATACTGTCATTTCCAAAATATTTGCTTGGTCTCAGTGATGTAACAGTAAACCCTAAATCATAAAAAAACACAAATTTATCCAAATTACTTAACAAAATTTTAATTGTGGTACATCCAAGAGCCTTTTTCGGTACTGGTTCCACCCATTTGATTAGGCGTTTTACTTAATGCATGATAGGATCCTAAATACTGCTAAATTTAAAATAAAAATAACTAATTTTACTCTATGCCAGCTCATTTTTCAGCCTTCCAATTATTTTAGTTCATAAGAAAGATTGATATAACGCTACGGTCTCATTCATAAATGCGTTTCTTCACCTTTGGAATATTACATCTCGCGAGTATAAGCGCATTACAAGCCATTTGCGAGTTTCTAAGGACATAAAGAGGATAAAAGCCATTTTCTTGCCATCACCTCCTACCCCAGCCTTCCACATGCAAGCTGTTTTATCCCTTCGACGGGCTGTAAATTTAAAAAAGCCAAATAACTAACAACGTTTTTCGCTGCCTTTTAAGTGAGAATAAAATATATTTGTTTCGTAGCGAAAGTAGTTTAAGCAGGTCCATTCCCGCACAATTCTAATTATTGCAGCATGACCATACATTGGCTTGCTTTTGACGAACAGTAAAGTAGTTTAAATTACTAAGGTAATTGCCTCTTAGTTCTAGCATGCTTGACAAGCCCGACAAAAACTGGGCGGCAGGATGCTTCTTTGGTGGTGGTGATGGTAAGGGTCACGCTGGGGATTCATAAACTTCTTCTGCCGTGGTAAAGTCATCTCGTGCCGTGACAAAAGTATGGATTGTTGGGGACAATGTAGCTGACCACAGTACAGCACATACGTTGTTTTTCGCCTTACCGCCTGTTTTCTGTGGTGTTCACACAGATCCAAGATGCGATGGGGAATAGCTGGCAGTGGATATACTTCATTTCAATGGTTATTCTTGGAGCGTTTTTCGTTATGAACCTTATTCTTGGTGTGTTGAGCGGGTGAGTGTCGCTTTTTACCTTTTTTGGTTGTTAATGATACGTGTCGTTTTTATTTTGGTAACTTTCCGTTGAAATATTTTCCTCATTTGCTGTTGACGCAAAGTGCATGTATTTTACTAGCTGTGCATATATGCATATTGTAAGGTAGTTTCTCTGACACTGGTTAGTTTTTTTATGGGAAGCGGTGAGTATGATTTGAGATTGTATAAGGATAAATATTCCTAGCATAGTCTGGATATTCTAAAAGGTATACCATATTTCTTGACGGCGCGGGGCTTATCTAATGTAATACCAAATAATTCTGATAAGTGTACTCTGGACTGCTAATAATTTTCTTTGAATGAAAATGGTTATCTTTTTTCTGCCTGGCTCTAGAGAGTTCTCAAAAGAAAGAGAAAAGGCCAAAGCGCGAGGAGACTTCCACAAGCTACGAGAAAAGCAACAAATTGAGGAAGATCTAAGAGGTTACTTGGACTGGATAACACAAGCGGAAGACATTGAGCCTGAAGATGGAGAGGACGAGTCTAGACAACACAACCAAGACGGTAAAAGTATGTACACAAGTTACTTGCCATGCAGCTATCATGTTTAGCTTTCTCGATAAAAACAAGTGTTCCGAGTTTCGCTAATGAAGTTAACACTGTCCTGACACAACTGCTAATATATGTTCGAATTAGTCACAGCTGCCATTTAAGAAATCAATATGTAGTCACAATTAGCTGAACCACGTCTAGGACTAGTCTAGTAGATGTCAGCGTGCTATTAAAATAACTTTTGGTCCATTCCGTTAATAGTTTGAAGGGTTTGCACATCTTGTGCTACGTTTCTTAATAACAGAGTTGGTACCACTCCGCAAACGGAGTCTCAATAAAGCGATGCTATCTCTTTGTGAGAAACTAGGAATACCTTATATTTGAGGTAGTTTGTGAAATAGTCTTCGCGACCGTAACCTCCTTGCACTGAGGATAACTTGACTCTTAACGTGTGAATTAATCAGAATCTGCATGTAGTGTCTATGCCATAACAACGCATGCGCAGTAGTGAAGATACCCGAAACTGTTACTTGTTCGCAGGCCGTTTCCCCCACCACTCCTTCCTATCAGGCTGGCGAAGAAGAAGCAGCAGTAGCAGGCCGTGGGGTGGTGGGGGCAGCCAGGGACTTCACCAAGGACAATACCAAGGTGTTCAGTGGCAAATAACATACCTGTCTGCATGTGTGCTTTTGCATGTTGATGGTTTCATGCGAGTTCTATATCAGAAACAATATTATTTTAAGCCAATCCGAACTAAAAAAAATATGTTTTAAGCTATGGCTATTTTGTTATACCGGGTGGCCCACGTACCCCTTCCTTTTGGTGAGTAGGCAACCCATTGTACTTCAGCTGAGCGAGGGCAAGAGGTGAGAAGGGGAACTAGAGGGGCTGCTCCCCTCCTCACCTCTTGCCCTCGCTCAGCTGTAGTACAATGGGTTGCCTACTCACCAAAAAGGAAGGGGTCTGTGGGCCACCCGGTAGATTTGTCAGCAAAAGTCGGTGTAAATTAATCCCGCATCATTTAAATAGATAATTCAGTGAAATCAATTAGCAATCGTCCTATCGCTGTATTGTAAAACCCCTCTCCCACTTGCTGACTGCCAATGCAGAAGGCCACGGAGACCGGCATGTCTCTGAGAATGCCTTTCAGACAAGCGAGCCGGCCACGAACGCCACTTTAACTTTCCCCAGCTCACCCGGCCTAGCAGAAACCTGCAGACCCACTCGCGCTCGGGTGCTGTTTGTGTTTTTCTTTCATTCCAGCATACACTGTTAAACCAAGTGTGCAACTGTTCAAAACTTGAATGTGTGCATGTGCAACCTCCAGTCTTACACGTCCAAGTGTACAACTCGTTATTTGTGCAATTCCAAGTGTCAAACTTGCCAGTTGTGCACCTGTAAGTGTTTAACTCGACATTTGTGCACTTGCATGTGTTCAACTTCCCCGTGCAACATTTCCCTTGTTGAACACTTGCAAGTGTACAACTGTCGAGTTAAACACTTACAAGTGTATGACTGGCGAATTTGACACTTCCAATTGCACAAATACCGAGTTGCGCACTTGCACCTGTTATTCTGAAAGTTGCACACTTTGAAGTGTTGAACAGTTTAACACTTGGTTTCACAGTGTAAAAACTAAATATTTCATTGAAAATTCGCCCCTATAATTATTGCTTGGCCCCATTTCGCAGAATTTGCTATATTTCGAAATATTTGCGTCCTCGCAAAAAGTAGAACGAAGGTTCATTACATCTAACAGAAACGTACTTTTCAGACAAAAATGAGAACAATTCGGCGGACCAGTTGGATGGCGAGGAAGAAGTTTTACAAGAATCGTGGTTTAAAAAGAAGAAGAGAGATTTTGACCGGTAAATAATGCTGTTTCCTGTGTTTTACATACTTATACACTTATATATATTTACTGGAATGTATATTTTACAGAGTAAACCGACGTATAAGAAGAGCATGCAGAAAAGCTGTAAAGTCACAAGCGTTTTACTGGTTAATTATTTTGTTAGTGTTTCTGAACACTGGCGTGCTTGCGACTGAACACTATAAACAGCCTGAGTGGTTGGATTATTTTCAAGAGGTTACAAACCTTTTCTTTGTAGCACTCTTTACAATGGAGATGCTTTTAAAGATGTATAGCTTAGGTTTTCAAGTAAGAAACGTCACGTTTTCTCTTTATTCCTTGACCTACAAGACCTTTTTATTTACGCTTTGCTATGATTTCTAGGGTTATTTTGTGTCTTTATTCAATCGCTTCGACTGCTTCGTGGTTATTGGCAGCATTGCAGAACTGATTTTGACCAATACTAAAGTAATGCCGCCATTAGGTGTGTCTGTTTTACGTTGCGTTCGACTGCTCAGAGTTTTTAAAGTCACAAAGTGAGTAGAATAGTACGTAAAATATCTACGGCAACGTTAATATCCGTTCTAATGTTGTTGGTTTTTAAATTCACAGGTATTGGAGATCTTTGTCCAATTTGGTTGCTTCTCTCTTAAACTCTATTCAATCCATTGCCTCACTTCTGTTACTTCTCTTCCTCTTCATTGTGATATTTGCACTGTTAGGAATGCAAGTGTTTGGAGGAAAATTCAATTTTTTAAAAACAGAAGACAAGCCAAGAAGTAATTTTGACAGTTTTTGGCAAAGTCTTTTGACTGTCTTTCAGGTAATTTAAAATAAAAACGTGAGACCAATAATAGACTTTATGGAAAATACAAATGTTCGTAACGACTCGCAATACATATACTGCAATACCGTTGCTGTCGTAGATATTGACCGGTGAGGACTGGAACGTGGTAATGTACGACGGTATTCGTGCGTACGGTGGAGTCGCCTCGTTTGGTATTCTTGCCTGCATCTACTTCATCATTCTCTTTATTTGTGGTAATTGTATCCTTTACTATGTCATGCGTTTTTTTTTAAATTGGTGAATGAATTCCACATTACGTTTAGCCCTGGAGGCATTTCCTTTACAAACTACTCAGATATCCTACTTAACGTTTTCTTGGCTATCGCCGTCGATAATCTGGCAGACGCTGAGTCGTTGGCGACAATAGAGAAGGAAGAAGAAAACGAAGAGGTAACGCTGACTTCTACAGTGGATGCATGGTGTGTGACGTGTTTGTCTAAATCGAACCCTTGCTTGATATAAAACCGGTCCATTTCCTTTCCCTTCCCTGCAGCAGCGCAAACATGATTGGCTCAAAGAAGTGGGCGTTGCGCCGACTGATGAGACTAGTCCTGCCACTGTGAGTTTCTCTTTGCTATCCATCCCTAATGGCCCGCCGCACCGTTCTAGGCGTCCTTACATGTCCCAGCCATTCGTGCAAAAACTGCTTAACTAAGTACATCCGCCCCGATTAACTCTTCAGATTGCTTGTATAATTTTTAAACGGAGTGCAACGTAGGTCTAAAATACAACGTAGATTTTTTATCTTGGACACTTTGAAAGTTACGCTGAACATCATGCATGCCTAGGTTATACAGTCACCGCCACACAAAAATAACTTGCTTGTTACTAATATTAATGCTTATTTTCACGCGTTTGTCTGCTATTGTTAATTATTTGGACCAAAGAAGAAATCACGTCTTTCTTGTTGCAGGGAGAGAACGCAGAGGGTGGCTCACAGGGCGAAGGGGGTGAGGACGAGGGCGAGGCTGATGAAGAAGGTATGGACGAGGAGGGTGACGAGGAAGAAGAGGTGGAGGAGGAAGGGTAGGTACAAACGTGTAGCACTCCCCTGCTTTTATGTTCCTTCTGGTTACGCGCTTCATTTTTACGTCAGGTCGGAGAAAGGTGATGGAACGACAAGTCGGTCCAAGGTGCGCATCGACCTGGGAGAGCCTGAGGAGTACACATACGATGATCAGAATGATAACCAAGGTAAGCGAAATAACTTGTACGCCATGTACTAATCTCTGTTCTCCCGCAGCCTTATTACCTTAATACGCAGCGCACTGTATCCCTTCAACTCCATCATGAGAAAATGTTTCCTTTCCTATATCAAAAGTGTTGCCATCTCAGCGCTACCCAACCTGCACTGTTAAAAATACTTGTCATGTAATGAGGGAAACAACTATGAATTTAAGTGTAAAAATGTAATATTTTGTAAATATTCCTGAATTAATTTTTTCTAAATTTTAAATTGTACGAACTGTTTAGAGTTGTTTCCCCCTCGGATGGCAATCTGCGTGATAAGCAGCGTGTTTGAAAACAAAACTTTAGTTTTCATTCAAACCCTCTCCGAAATTTTGATTATTTTGCCTAGATCGATCCTAATCGGAAATTAGTTAATGTTGCTACATTGCAACATTACAGGAAAAGTGCTGTTATTTTTATAGCAATACTTTTTGTCCCAAAACAAACGCTTCGTAATGTTAAAGCTTCCTTGTTCAGGGGCAAGACATTCTTCACGAGAATATTTGTTTCCGAACTTTTCATCCATATTGTTCTGTGAGAACATTTTTGTGTCCAAACAACGTGTGATGCTATACAAATTAAAACAACACATTTCTTGTTATTACACAACAGTATTTAATAGTGCTAGTAATTTCATTCCGTTTTGAAAATTGTATTCATAAAGAGGAAGAAATAGTCAAAAATTCAATTTGGTCGGCTGGGATATCACTTGCGGTTGGCAACACTGTAGCCATGTGATGGTAGGAGGCAGCCCAACAAGTCCGTCGTCCGTATCTGACGCCGAGAGACAGCCCCTGCGCAAGCCGTCAGCACCCAGAGTACCACCTAGGGTGCCACCAAGGATACCACCGTCGCGGAAGCGTATGGTACCTCGGCGCTTCTCTCTGGAAGAAGACTCAGTCAACAAGAAGAAGCCCTTGCCGCCCCACAGCGCGCTCTTTATCTTTTCCAAGTACAACCGGTGAGCACAGTGCGCCAGTGTAAAGCCCTGCGCGCTCGGTTGTAGCACGTCTGTATGGACACAAGCATTCCTCTCTCTCGTTTCTCTCACCTGCACTGTCCTTAGGCGCAAATTTCGTGCCTCCAAGTCTTTTATTCGCTGACCGGTTCGGCGAGCAGTAAATTTAAATCAGCATATTAGTATATTTTACGAGCGAAGGGAATGCTTTTGTCGTTTTGTCGTGACTTGTATATCGTATATCCCTCCATCTTTTGATGTGTGTGCGTGCGTGTGGTAATTTGCCCATTCTATATGTTGACTTTCGTTCGTATTGTATATGTACTCCTTGTCGCTTGTTTTTTGGTTGCAACTACTTGATTTGGTGGTACAGAATGATCGCTCCCTGTAAGCTCTCATGTAGGACGTCCTGATGATGTTACGACCCCATGCCACTGTCTCTTCCTGTTGTAGAATGCTGCAGGGACGGCCAAAAGGGAAAAAAAATCATACTTTTTGGTCATCTTTGTGCTTTTTGGTGTTTTTTGATTTCTCCTTTTATGTTTGTCGTAAAAGAAGATGCAAAAATGCCATCGGTGTGTAGTGTGCTTGCCTTGTGTTGATTCTGTCTGCCCCGATCCCCCTTTGTAGAATTGGAAGAGGAGGAAGAGGAAGAGGGAGGAGGGGAGGGAGGAGGGGAGGGGAGCGGCGGTCGGGCGCGGCCGCGTCGTATGTCAGAGTTCAGCCCCGCCACCCAGAAAACGCCGATCCCGCCGGAGTCTTCCTTCTTCATCTTCTCCCAAACCAACAGGTGACTGAACGCCATAGTAGACTAATACCACATTACCCGTCGCGGGAAGTTCTCAGTCTAGTTACGCTGCCTGAGCGGCCCTCCGCTCATCCAGAAATCTAACCGCCGTCTTGATCGACTACTACTCGAGCTTCGCACATTTGCATGATGCTGGGGAGTTAAATTTGATTTCTTGTGTTGTAAATTGCTCTAAAAATGATAAGAAGGGCGGAGACAGTGATCTCTTCCTTTTGTATTGTAAATTAAAACATTAATACGGCAAACGGCACACATCGTTTATGTACTGCATGTAAACAGCTATGATTGTATTTCGATGTCGTTGGGGACTTTTTCTCTACGCACTCGTAATCGATATAATACAGTGTATCGTGATCATACTTAATCAGTTGTAAAACCTCGGGTCCTGAGTCAAAATTTCTTCTGGAAAATGCTAAATATCACTATATGCTTCCATTTTGCATGGTCCTCACAGCTCTTGCGAATGTTTTACAAGGAAGCGCTCAATGCAATGTGCCGCATGCTGTCGCCATTATTGTATTTAATTCCCTTTGGTTTTTTTTGTGCATGTTTTCTTGGTAAAATATTGGTGTTGTATTCTCCTCTTTGGCCAAAACCAATGCACCTTAATGCTTTTTTAATTGTTGAGAGTGGCAAGGAAGCCTTTGCACATTAGAAACCTGGCGTTAAAATGGGCACGGTAGATTTACTTACTTAAGCCCTTAAAATAAAGGAGGGAAAAAAATAACATTTTTGGAGACTACTCCTACAATCAAGTAACTCCTATGTTGCAGATTTCGAGTGTTCTGTCACTGGGCTAGCAACCACAGTTACTTCAGTAACTTCATCTTGGTTTGCATCATGGTTTCGTCAGCTTTGCTCGCAGCCGAGAACCCTCTCAAGACTGACACTCCAACAAACAAGGTTTGTTTGAAGTAGAACGTCGTACCGCATGTAACGTGAAACAGTTGGTCCGTCTGTTCTCGGGACAGGAAGACTAATTCGTGTTCTGTTCTGTTGCACCTGGTTTACGATATTTATGTTAAGATACTGTATACTGTCTTTGTACTTTTGAAGTATTGCACTAACCGTATATTTTCTTGTAGGTTCTGGTTTACTTTGACTACTTTTTTACCACTGTTTTCACAATCGAGCTTGTCCTCAAAATCGTGTCCGCTGGGTTTGTTCTCCACGAGGGCGCTTTCTGTCGGTCTGCATTTAACTTGCTCGATCTTCTTGTCGTCTGCGTCTCTTTAGTATCAGTTTTTTTCAGGTACGTTTTATTTTTATCTTATTACATCTATTCTGAAGAGTTTGACATTGTTAAAACGCCCTCTTTTACAGTTCGGGGGCCATTTCTGTTGTCAAAATTTTAAGGGTACTGAGAGTGTTAAGGCCACTTAGGGCTATTAATAGAGCAAAAGGTTTAAAAGTAAGTGGCATCAGTAAATATTTTGTTGTTACTAGCTGTATACAGTCCAAATGCTGAAGTAAATTATGAATTTTTTATAGCACGTTGTACAATGTGTCATAGTGGCAGTAAAGACTATAGGCAATATTGTGCTCGTCACATGTCTTTTACAATTTATGTTTGCTGTTATCGGTGTTCAGCTATTTAAGGTAATATCGGATGGTTTTGTTATAAAAGTTACCCCCTGTGCTACAGCTAAACGAACTCCATTTTTTCCGGCATCTAGGGCAAGTTTTTCTCTTGCACTGACTTATCTAAAACACGCGAGGAAGACTGCCAAGGAACCTTTTTGGTTTACGAAAATGGCGATGTAGAAAGTATTAAAGTAGAAACAAGAAGGTGGGGACTGAACGACAGAAATTTTCACTTTGACAATGTGGCAAAGGCTATGCTTACTTTGTTTACGATATCGACATTTGAAGGTTGGCCTGGGTGAGTGTTTCCATTTCCAGTCAAACATTCTCCATCTTCTCTCACTTTACTCACAGTCAATGTTTTTTTTTTAATAGATTACTGTATGTTTCCATCGACTCCAACGCGGAAGAGCGAGGGCCCATTCACAATTATCGTCCAATCGTAGCCACTTACTACATTATCTACATCATTATCATTGCATTCTTTATGGTCAACATCTTCGTAGGTTTTGTCATCGTTACATTCCAAAATGAAGGTGAACAGGAATACAAAAACTGCGAACTGGACAAAAATCAGGTGAGTATTTTGTCTGTATTACTATTTTGATAAGGAAAGTTTTCCAAACGGTTTGATAACAATCTGCCTCGTGAGAGTGCCGATTGTTGAGTTCATGTACGTCTATCACAGTTTAACTCCTTTTCAGCGAAACTGCATCGAGTTTGCATTGAAAGCTAAGCCAGTGCGTCGCTACATCCCTAAACAGCGTCTCCAGTATAAGATATGGTGGTTTGTGACTTCTCAGCCCTTTGAGTACACAATATTCATCCTCATTATGATAAACACGATAACTTTGGCAATGAAGTTTTATCGTCAGCCCGATGCATACACGGATGCTTTAGACAAGCTCAACATGATATTCACTGCCGTTTTTGCATTAGAATTCGTTTTTAAGCTCGCTGCATTTCGTTTCAAGGTAAAATATAGGAAGCAACATGTGTTGAAGTCTCCCTGTGATACCTTTTATAATAATATTTGCGCGTTTCTATCTAGAATTATTTTGGTGATGCCTGGAACGTGTTCGACTTCATCATCGTTCTAGGCAGTTTTATAGATATAGTCTACTCCGAATTAAACGTAAGTATAGGGATTTTTCGTTCGTTTTAGAACCATGCAAGGTAGTAGGGTAGGCATAACTGAATACGCACCTACAATATTCGTTATATGTTCTTTGTCCTCATCCATCCATGTCCACCCCTTTTCAATATCTTGTTTTTTTTTTTTTTTTGTTTTTTTAACTTACTGCATGAAGTGAACCATTTGTTTTTAAATATTTTTGTACGCATTCAGTCAAGGGTACAAGTTACTTTAAGTAAAGCTTCGTTTATCAGATATTTTAGATTGATATTTGATATTTTAGAAAATATTCGTAAGAAATAACATTCCCGAATTTGATAAGACTTGGCGCTGGATAAAATTTATATATTTAACAGCTCTAGCTTATTCATGTCCGTCGCTTTTTTTCGTTTTTAATGGTACCTGCTCTAAATGAGCTCGACCTGTTTGCGTTTGATTGCTTTACTCGTTGGGTGAAATGCATCGTAGCGTTGCTCATCCAACACTAACAAAAGGTTTTTACTTTGTTTTTTGAGAACAAGACCTATTATTGTTTTCTACAATGGTGCGGCTAAGCTATAGGATTGCTAGATTTTTGTCTTAGTACCGAGCAGGGCTTTTAAATAGATGAAAATAACATTACCCGCTATTTTCGGCGTATATGTTTAATTAAACAATTTTGATTAAAAATTAACAGATCTATCTGTTATATATTTTTATTAAATATTCGTTGTAGCTTATTTGGTGTTTTGACCGTCATTGACGTGTTGGTCAAATTAAACATGCTATATTCACTTAAGCTTCGATATGCGAGAGCGTATGCGAAAGCGTATAAGCGTAATCGTAAAGCGTAGCCCAAGAGCGGATCCTCAGAGGCGCGGGGGAGAGGTGTTACGCTTTACGCTTACTTTTTTACGCTTTCGCATACGCTCTCGCATATCGAAGCTTAAGTGAATATAGCAGCAGCAATTCAAAAGCTTCTCCATCGTATGTGTGAGGATATCTCTTTCTCTTATGGAGGATGAACACTTCATCACTATTTGTTGTTGCAGTATGTGTAGCTCTCACATAGTGCCACCAGTGCAGCTTCATTCACGACTCTTTGCATAAAGATAATTCCTATTGTAATTTTCTGCGGAGGGAAACATTATTAATGATTAAGTATGTTATTTACAATCAGAGAGAGGAAGAATTGCCTTTACAGGCGAGGGATTAGAAATATACATTGAATTTTGAGGTTATCAGACTTTAGTACGACTAGCCCTTTCTCGTGATCGCGTCCCTGTACTGCACGTTGTGTTTGAATGAAGATAAGCGTGTGTACTTTAATATTCAGAGAAAACTGATGTTGAGAGTGAGTAACCTCTGTGTCTATCTGTGAAAAATTACTAATGGGAAAATCTTTTCTCGCACCAAGTCACCCTCCGAACAGCCCCAACAAGCCCCAAAGGCAAAGGTTTGTAACCTCCGAACTATAAGCATGGCAAAGAAAAAAGGTTGCATGGCTGTTTTGTCCGCATGATACGAAATAACCCTGGAATGAAGATTTCAGCAACAGTGTGACTCAACTCGATGTATATATCTTTGTCATGTTATTTTTAATCCATCAAAAGATCAACCTAGTAATTTTTCCTGGGAAGTGCGCTTGCACGATATATTCATTGCCTTCAAGATTTGACAGAATTTTGAGTTTTGTTCGCAAGCAAGTAGAAATTACGTAGCACAAATTGTAGTAACTTATTAGTTGACTAGAAATTAGGTGAATAAAATTATACTTTCTTGGCAAATGCACGTGCCAAGACCTCATTTAGCGGCATACCTTTCGTAGTTGATTACTCTTAGAGCTACTGTAGCCCTCCTCCGCGTTTCATTAGTCTCACTAGATGTAGAACGCTTTGTTGGTTTAGGCCATATGACCTGTAGTGAGAGTCCGCGCTGTACATCGGCCTTCCCCCGTATTGCTTAAACCTTTTGCACGCACGATTCACAACTATCTTACACTGCAGTCCACATTACATTGACTTCGTATTTGAGTCAAGCAGGGATTTATCTTTGTACTATACCATTTACAGTAAAACATTTTAAAGATTATTTCTTTACCTTGACTCGTTTGGCTCTTTTTGAAAAATGTTAAATTGATACTTCGTTTTTTCAAGAGAAGTTATTGGATTTATGTGATTAATTCACGTATTGTGGTTTCCTATTCTAAATATAAATTCATATGGCATACCACAGAAAACGAATCGGGAGTTAACTATCTACGGGCACCACCAGTAAAGTATACATTCTTGAATTAAAAACCTTTCGTTGCTTTCAGCCGGGCACTACCAACATCATCTCAATCAACTTCTTCCGTCTATTTCGCGTCATGAGACTCGTGAAATTACTTTCCCGTGGTGAAGGTATTCGGACTCTGCTCTGGACATTTATCAAGTCCTTTCAAGCTCTGCCTTATGTCGCGCTGCTCATCGTGATGCTGTTCTTTATATACGCTGTAATCGGCATGCAGGTAAGATCCTGAATTGACGTGAAAGAGCGGCGGGCGTAGACATGTTATCATTAATATGTTCTTTTATTTACAGGTTTTTGGGAAGATTGCTCTCAACTCGGACACTGCTATTACCCGGAACAACAACTTTCAGTCGTTCCCGCAGGCAGTGCTTGTGCTTTTTCGTTCGGCGACTGGCGAGGCCTGGCAGGACATCATGATGGACTGCTCGGCAAGGCCAGGCGAAGTCAAGTGTGATGTAGATTCCGACTCAGATACCCCACTCAACTGTGGCTCGGATCTGGCTTTTCCGTACTTCATTTCTTTTTATGTGCTCTGCTCCTTCCTCATTATCAACCTATTCGTGGCTGTCATCATGGACAACTTTGACTACCTTACCCGAGATTGGTCTATTTTGGGACCCCACCATCTCGATGAGTTCATCCGGCTGTGGAGTGAATACGACCCGGACGCCAAGGGCAGAATCAAGCACTTAGACGTTGTCACTCTACTGCGAAAGATCTCCCCTCCACTTGGCTTCGGCAAGCTCTGTCCGCACCGCGTAGCGTGCAAGGTCAGAAAAAAAGAACAAATTGAAAATAAATAGCAATCTCAAAATTATTCGTTAAAAAATGGCAGTCAATACAGCAACATTAATAGAAAAAACAAGGTTAAAAATAATAAACGTATTTTTCCTGCAGCGTCTGGTCTCTATGAATATGCCACTAAACAGTGACGGCACGGTACTGTTTAATGCTACATTGTTTGCCGTTGTGCGAACGTCGCTCAGGATCAAGACAGAGGGTAATATAGACGACGCAAACGCCGAACTACGCGCCGTTATCAAAAAGATTTGGAAGCGCACTAGCCCAAAGCTTCTAGACCAGGTCGTTCCCCCACCTGGAGGTATGTGTTGCTAGTTTTGGATGGAATCGGGAATAGCGAGAAAAGGCTATCATTTTTACTGACAATTCGTTTTCATATTCAGTTGATGACGAAGTGACCGTCGGCAAATTTTATGCAACATTCCTCATTCAAGACTACTTCCGACGGTTTAAGAAGAGGAAAGAACAGGAAATGAAGGACACTGATAAAGATTCACACAACACGGTGACTCTCCAGGTATATTCTCACCCCCCACCCCCCCTCCAAAAAAAATTCTCTGTCATAATCTATATTTAGATACGTACACATTTATGCTCGTGACCCTCAGGCTGGTCTGCGCACACTGCACGACGCTGGGCCTGAGCTCAAGAGGGCTATTTCCGGCAACCTGGAGGAAATGATGGAGGACCAGCAAGAGCCTTCTCACAGGGTATGTTTCCGTTCTCCTTTTCATCTTCTTGTTTATACCACAGTTGTTTCGCTACTTATATTTCAACAAGCTTGCAATGCCCCTTTCGTTTCATGTTCGCAGCGCAACCACTCTTTGTTCGGCAGCGTCTGGTCTTCGATGAGGCGGGGTCACGGAGGTTTCAATCGCGCCCGCTCTTTAAAAGTGAACCCAACGCAGATAAAGGTATAGAAGTTTGTTCAGTACATCTTTATGACAACTACAGGCAACCGTGGTGGGCAATATCTGTTCCAAAGTGTATATTATCTGAGACATTTGTTTATGTATTGAGGGTAGTTTTGTAACTTTGGCGAGAGTGGTTTGATTTAAAAGAAAAGGCTGAGACCTGAATCCCGACGTTAAAACAAAGCTGCTATTGTTCCACAGATGATGCACTTGGATGTACCTGGAAGGAACCTTAGAAAGGTAGCAAATGGTGCATGTTTCATTTCCTTTGCTGTAAAATGTGTAGATAATACGGCAACACATTACGCTTCGTCACCTTTTCCAGCACTGGCTATTCTGCTGAGATAGTTCAAAAGAGTTGCCACTTATGGTCCTAGCATTCCGTACTTGCCTTTCTTATGGATCGTTATCGTAATCTATAGGAGTTGATTTTCTCGCACTGGAGAGAGTTGGACCGTCGATTTATCTGGACCACTTAAAGAACGAATTTTTTCTGCTCTTATAATTAAGAGATATTTTATTTTTATATTTATGATGACTTCGGATAAATTCAGTTAAATTTAGCTGTCCTCTTTCGCGGCTTGCTCATTTAAAACTTGAGCAAGAAACTTAACTTTATATACTAAGTAATATCTCTGTTATTCTTTCCTCTCTTTTCCTCTCACTAACTCTTGCTCTCTTCTTATTCTCTTTTTTACCTCTCTGTATTTCTTTGTCTCTGCCTGTCTCTTGTCTTTCGCTGTAAATCCTAGTTAAGTATGTATTTGTTAGGCCAACTACAACTGTAAGCTCGTGGGGACTGCTGACCTTGGCTCTCGGTTCACAGGTCAAAAGTCCTAGTATGAACTTGATGGTGATTTGTTTAACAAGTTGGCAGTCTAACTTTGCAGCAGGGGAAGCTCTGCATGATAGACAAGAGACTACACTTATCGTAAATATACGTAGAGCTGAAATGTATCCTATCATAATAGCACACTTTTGCTTTTACAGCGCTATTGGTTAATCTCTTGGTTTATCTCTTGTTCTTTTTTTTTCTCCCTCTTCTTTCGACATTCGATTTCACTTATTGATGAGGGATTAGGTGAAAGACGGGAGAAAAATCTGCTTTTGAAAGGCAATAGCACTAGAAACGCCGCGTTTCGTAGCTGTACCGGGTGTTTCAGAGAAGACGCAGGTGCGGGCGGGTTTGCCTACCTAAGGAGCTATGGCGCCTTACGGGCAGAGCAAGTAGGCAAACTCGCACGCTCCGGCGTCTTCTCTGACTCACCCGGTACACTTCAATATGCTGTTGTGCGGTGGCCACGGGGCTAAAACTATCACGGGGCTTGAGTTCCAACGGCTATCCGGCCACAGTCTAGTTTTACAAAGCCAGAAAACTTTGGTATTTTGACTGCCTAATAAAAGTAAACTGCAAGTATAAATATGAATTCGATAATATTAGCGTAGGGTGAATGAGACGAATGTCATGAAAAATGTCCTTGGATATAGGCCGGCAGTCCTACGTCGCTGATTTGTTCAGAGAACTATTTTGTTGTTTGCCTATTTTCTGAGTTCACTATAAATCAAAAGGTGATACATCTCACCTTCAGAGGGGCGAGCCAGGTTTGTATCACCCAAAAAGAGGTGCGACGTTTTGTGTCACCCAAAAAGAGGTGAGACAGGTATGTATCACCTAAAAAGAGGCGAGACAGGTTGCCGACAAAGCGGTGGGAGAGGTTTGTATCGCCTTAAATTGTCTCGCCTCTTTTTGGGCGATACAAACCTGTCTCACCTCTTTTAGGGTGATACGAACCTGTCTTGCTCTAGGATGGCGATACAAAACTGTCACGTCCAAATTTGGTGATGTGTCTCGACAGCTGAGTTACAGTGTTTTATTTTGTGTTACGTCAGGGAAAGAACTTACTTTTCGATGCTCTGAACATATCAGTTTTAAAACAACCAAATAGGGACAAGCCAATAATTATTAATATTGGTAATTATCAGGATTTTCTGGGTACATTCTCTATTTTGTCTCTTCACCCTCGCTGTCTTTCTAGGCTGTACTTTGTCTTCCATGACGCTAGAGCGTCAAAAGCTAATAGCACGGTAACTGTACTGTAAGTAGTGTAGGAGCACTCCTCAGGCAACGCACGAGGCAACTTCGAGACAAACTGAAATGTTCTTGCATTTTGGTGTGGTATAGCTTTCGAGTCGCATCCTGGCCTCGACGAGGTAACAGCCAGCGCACTCTAGGGGGCATCTTAGGCGACAAAATAGTCTTAGTTTTCTGACACGTTATCGACCGAGAGGAGAGATCGGTGGCTGGTTTTCTATTAGCCGCACTTAGTTTGAACGGTGTTGCCTATTGCGTTGGCTTTGATGCCGCAGGTCTCACCTACAAACTCTATCGACTACCTCCCGTACAACGCATTACAAAGGGCCGTCAACGACGGGATGAACCACATCACCGCCCTCACGAAATCAGCTCTTGGTCCAGGGTAAGTATTTGCTTCTTAAAAAGTAGCCTATCGGTATTCTCCGCGAAAATGCCTAACAGATGGCTGCCTCTCTATTTCCTACAGGGCATTGTCGATGCAGGACGTAGGGTTCAAGAGTGGTGAAAATATACCCATGCGACCCCTAGCAGTGCCCAACGGCGACCCAGACAGGGCGTATGGCACTTATAACGAGTGAGTATTGGTTTATTTACCAAGCCCGTACGGATATTGGCCCAAATTTCTTCTGAGACTCCGTTTCCTTTTTCGGGAATCACAATAATAATACAACTCTAAATGTTACAATCAGAAAGGGTGAATGTTTAGATAGCGTGAATAGGGTTACCGCTTTTGCACCCTCAAAGTCGCTCGCGCGAGTTGGAACCTCTTGACCTGCTGATGCAGTGTACCGCGTTTTGTTAATATCAGCCCCTCTGACTTCGTTTCCAGAAAACCAGGAGGGGTAACTTTCCTACATCCATATAGTTATGGTAAGAGTCTTGAGCACCCACGCCCTGTTCCCCTGCGTCTAATTACAACGCTAACACGTTGGCTTGTGTGGTAGAAGTACTAACCTACGCAGGACTAACATCCCCAGGGCAGCCGGCCGAGTGTATTGCTCTTCTTTGCGCGTGCGTGCATGTGTGTGCGTGTGTGTCGCAGAGCCGAGACAGAGCTGACGACGCCGTCCTCGATGCGACGCCAGGGCTCCAACAAGGCGGTCTCCCCGGGGGCGGGTTCCCCTGGGGTTGGGACCCCGGGGGCGGGCGCGGGCGCCGACGGCTCCACAGACGACGGGGAGGCGTGGAGCCGCATCGCGGGCGGGCTGAAGCTCGCCCAGACGCAGGCTATGGCGGTGGCTGGCTTCCTCCCAGACGCGTCCTCGCCCACGTCGTCGGTGCCGTCGGCGCGCACCCCTCCCAACGGCGTCCCAGCCGTGGCCGTCGCGACGGTGGACGACGTCAGGGTGGAAGTGGCCTCGCCTGACTCGCCGCCGCCGCGACTGCAGCAGGCGCCACAGTCGCCGTCCGCAGGCACCCCGTCCGCACCCCCCAGCCCTGACGCGACGACGGAGGGGGCGCTGACGGGGGCTCGACGTCTTAAGAGGAGCAGGACGACGGGGCGGCCGGGCCCGGGGAGGCGCTTCGTCACGGCTAGTGCCCCGGAGCTCCTCGCAACCCCGCTCACGCACAGGGCCTCGTTTCACGGACGAGGTGTGTGTTGTTTTGTTTACCCCGTGTTTGTGTTTTGCATGCATGCCCTCTAACGGTCCTGGTGGTTTGGGAAGGGGGAGGTCCGCGCCAGAAATACAGAGTGCGTCGGGCTGGATGAGGGATCGCCGGGCCACTGTGGCCCCTTTGCGCACCCTTCCGGGAGGAAATTTCCTCCTCGCAACCCAATTCTCCACTCTTTTGCTCGTGCTCTCTCTCTCTCTCTGACGGGCCTTTCCTTTCTCCATTCCCACAGGGACGCAGCCCATGGGTGCCAACGGGGACATGTCGCTTGACCGGGCGAGAGGCGCCCATTCTGTCCCCTCGAGCCCGGCAGACAGGAGGACCAACTTCTCTGGAGTTGTGGGCTCAGCGGAGAGCCTAGTAGGCAGAGTGAGTTCGAGACCAGGAGATGGCGAGGAGGAATATAACGTTACACGCCGAGGCTCGCGTGAACACGTGGTGGACACGATTTGTAATAAAACGTACACCTGGAAAATGTCTTGGGTCTCAACGTGTTACAATATGAAACGCAACCTGGCTAACTAATGTCTCCTCCCTTTCGACTTTTTATCGTTTGTTCTGCTTACAGGTTCTTGCTCAGCAGGGTTTGGGCAAGTTCTGCGATCCCGAGTTCGTGAGAAACACTTCCCGTGAGATGCAGGAGGCGCTTAATATGACCCAGGAGGAGATGGATCGGGCAGCCCACCAGCTCCTGGCCCAGGAGCGCGAAGGCCGGGGGCCACTCGTTTTCAGCGAGCAGGCCTTTGCTGGATCACCACGAGGTCCAAGTCCCCGGGCCCCGAGCCCCCACTACCCACCGGGCTATTCGCCTAGCCCTCACGCCCCACAGGGCCACGGACCTGGTTGAACAAACTAGAGAATGAAACGGTGCCTTTTATTCATCCGACTCTCCTCGGATTTCAAGTTTGTGAGTATTGACTTTTTGTAAGGAAAAAAAGTGTTCAAGTGTTGCAACTATTTTGTATGATGCGTAATAATATTTGTTATGGTATAATTAACAGTTGAATGATATGTACAGTTCAGTGTCAGAAAGAATTTTCCTTTTTGTTATACATATCTAAGGTTTAAAAATGTGTCACTGCTGGCAGGTCCAGTCAAACACATTACGTAATGAAAATGTATACTATGTCTATGACAAAACTGATTGCGAAGTCTGGTCATATTTGAGGTACCAGCCCGTCTCCACAGAAACTTTCTTGCTCTGTATAATTTCCGCTGTTAAAAGACAAGTGTGACGTGCCTTGTCAATACAGCATGAAGGGTCAATTATTAAGATACCACTCATGCACAATCGTTGAACGCACATTGAAATCCTTTTGATTGGATATTTCATTACTATCCAGAATTACTGTTATATATTATAGAATAAACTCTGGATTCGTGCCAATCTGTGGTCTTATACTTAAAACCAAAAAATTGTTCCTCAACTTGACTTAGTATCAAATTAATTTGTTTTTCAAAGACCAACTCTCATTCAGAATGTTGTGATTTTTCTATTTGTTAATAGTTTTAAAGAGCTTGTATTCAAAATATGTATAGTTCTTGTAAAGTTATTGTATGAGAGGCCCAAGACGATTGTTTCGGTGTTGCAATGACCAATCAACTTAATGCGCCACCGTGAATTTCTGTTCTTAAACATGTTGCTTTAAATTCGCGAATTTTTTCCGTCCTCTTGTCAACTGACTCTCCAAATTATTTGTCTCATGATTTAGCCATTTTCCATTTTGTACAACTGAAAATAAAGGCTGCGAAAAAGTATAAGTTCATCCTCCGAGTAATTTAAATAAAAAGAAACTCTAGGGTTGCCCGCAATTTTCTTACACAGTAAACAAAGGTGTAGCTATTAAAGGTGTTAAAGGTTTAATGACCTTGTAAAGGCATAAAACCTCCCCAAAAGGATACATTTTAATACCCTTGTGCTTAGTGGCTTTTAACACATCATCAAGGATATTACGTTCTGAAAATGGTCAATAACTTACGCATGTAAAGATGTTACGTATCGCCAATTCTTTACCAAAATACTCCGAGAAAAAAATTCCTAAAAAGTTAAGAAAATATTTAGAATTTTGGCAAAAAAAAGAAATAAAAAATACTGTACTGCTGCCGTTTCTTCAGAGAAAATCCTGTTTTACGGACGAACCAACCCGATATTTGGCAAAAATTAAGATGTCTTCTTGGACCACAAAGAATTTATCTCGTCGAAAAGGCCCGATAAATGAAATGAAAGCAGTAGGCAACAAACAATCTTTTATTGGTCGGGAAACTGTTTCAAGGAGATGCAACAAAGGTAACATTTTCTCCACCGCACATCAATATTTAGTATTTGAATAATTATTCTTAGACATATTGGAATATTAATTACTATAAATACATTACAGAACAAACCACCTGCAGACAGTGACAGTTTTCTTCTTTACAAAACATTTTTACAACAGGTTACTATCACCTTGTTCCATATAATGTTGTAAGCATAAAATGACCACGGTTCAGTAACTTGGGAATTCCCATATAACTAAACTAATATTTTGAGGGGGTTCAGTCCTTCATCGTGCAGTCAAATGGAATTATAACTTTGCCTCTCATTAATAGCAAAAATTTAGATGTTGTTGCTCTGGTAGGCAGGAGAAAACAGGCATGTAAGTGTGTCAAAACACAGAAATTGCCTGATAAGAAGTAATCTTTACATTTTAAAAGTTTCATGTTGTAAGAGACGATCAAAATTTTCAAATGAAAATTTCACAAGTTATGTTTTATGACGTTTTCTCATGTAGATTAGAGCCCTTTTTCAGAGAACAATTTTATATCGCATGAAAGATATGCAGAAGAGGAGAGGAAAGGCGCAAAGAAAAGAACAGGATGTTTTCCTCAGTTACGGAGATCTGTGTTCACAAAACATCTGATGAAAATAAGGCTTGCCCTGCACTTGGAGACTGCTGTTTTCCTTTTGTATTATCGTGCAAGCAAGGACTCACTTCAAGTGCTCACTACTTAAAAGACTACGCCAGCAGACCTAAGTTCAAATTTCACGACAGAATAACAATGCCGATTTGGAGACTTTTCCTTGACACAAATGTAATTTGAGACTGTAATAACGCAATCTAACAAACTGGTCTCATAGCAATATCTCAATTTCCTGGCGAGCCATCTTGATCAGGAATGCAAATCTCACTCACAAGAGTCATTGTAGTTAAAAGAAATGGACTATCTGTTGTTATTATTTTTTGCGCTGCTTCAAGCAGTTTCTTATACAGCCAATTATGCTTTGATGCCAGTTTGCTAGAACAATTACATTGCAACAATCAGAGAAACTTTTGAATCCCGACCTTAGATTATGGGATATATACTTTCAAATATCCCCAAATAAAGAAAACAATGCAAAATTCAACAATGTTTTGAATTATTCTTTCACAGTCAAAACTATGTTCCGGAAAAGGAACCCTCGAAAACAACAGTACATTCATCAATGCACAAGATACATGAAAATATAGAAGGAACTACAATAACAACTGGGTCAAGTAAACTACTGACCCTAAGTAAAACTGTAAGGATTTTGGATTACCCACAATAAAGGACGATATGCTTAGTCAACAGAAATGTTATCGGCTCTGCCTTTCTAAATTATCATCTCCCACAGCAATGCAAGATGCTATCTAACTAATGAAATTATGTGAATGAGCGACATATGAAATAAATTTGCTGCACACAGAACAAACGTTTACTGATCCTGAGTTATCCTATGGCCTAACCTAAAGTAAAACGCAATATGAAATATTTGATTCACAAAGTTTTCATACAAGCAAAATAGTGATAAATTTAACTTTCACTCAATCTTGGTTTTGAGGAGGAACATTCATTAGATAAAAAAAATCCAATGAAAGACAATAAGAGATCATCAGCGTTATATCTGGGGATCCAGCACCCTGATTTTTCACTGTTACAATATAAAATGAAGGATACACACAAGTGGGAAAGGGGCCACTCAGTCTCCTATTATCTCGTGATGCGCATAGTATAACCGTTGACTCAAAGAACGGACATCACCATTACCTCAAGTAAGATAGAAACAAATATTTATAAGTATAAAAGTCAACACTTACAATCGTAAAATATTTTTCCCACATTTTATTTATTGCAATCTATACTGAGAACACATTTTTACAAAGCAGATCTTGTATAACCTGCCTCTGGTTGACTATTTCACGTCTATGGGAGCTCACACTGCTCAAATTGGAGGTTTAGTCATATTGCATAAAAAAAATACTAAGTATAAAACTGAAAATGAAGTAGCTGCTAAATATGTTAATTTTCGAGTTTCCTTGCAGCTGCTGAGTAGAAAAAATTATATTTGTGTGGAAACCCTGATACAAAATGTATGGAAATACATTCGAATGACTTTGTAATACCAGAGTTTTTAGCAGCGTCTACGTCCCACTACATCCTCATCATTAGGTCATACACGTGGCGCTTGCGGGAGTCCATCAGTTTACGATAGCATAGGGCAAAGAATGGATAAAAAAATCTAAATTTAAAAGGATTGATTTCCTTAATTACAAAATAAGCGTCTTCAAGTTAATTGAAAAAAATAGCGTAGGAACATGTTCACAGATTAAATTAAACACGGCACAAAGTTTTGAAAGGGAAAGCTAATTGAATTCCAAACAAAGACCAAATTAAAATAAAATTTAAGCGCCTTTAAAGAAATGCCTTGATGGTACGATCATACGCTCAGTCCATTTGTTTATTGTACTTAGGCTTCACAGGTGGAACTGGAAGCGTTGATAGCAACACCAGACGCCAGAAGTTGACGAAACTAATTTTAGGAGAGATATTCATCGTTTTCCGCAAGATATTGGAGAATGCTGTAGAACAAATCAATTGTTTATGTTGCAGCTCTTATTTGCATGCAGACATGCACTACTGTTTGGCGAGATTTGAAAGAAGAAAAGAGGTAATGGCTTACATTAATCTACAATCTGAATTAGAAGAAAGATTTGACTGAAAATTGTGGCTTTTCTTGAGAGATGGGCAAAAAATTATTTTTGAATCTAGGTTCATAAAAATCAGCAATTAAAAAACTCTTGGAGCTCTTTAAGTTTATGATGTAATTAGAGAGAGAGATAGAGAGGAGAGAGAAAATAGAAACGTAGAGCAGCGGATAGCCAATAAATTGCTGATAAGGAGAAATTTAGAGATAGATAAAACAATGGCGGTACGCACATTTGCATGTTCACAACTATGATAACAAATCACTTTATCAGCATAAGTAAAAATTTACCATTCCTTTTCATACACATTGTAAAATTCATAGCAACTTTCAACACATTTACAAAAAATTTAAACAGCACTTTGTTATCTAGATAATTTTGTCAATAACAAAAAGTATGTACACAGCAAAGGGCTTGGAGAAACGACCCAGCTCAAAAATATTTACACTACTTCTCTCAGCAGATTTGTATCCGTTAATCCTATAGTCTCCTCTATTCGCCTAGGCGCTGCGTATGTACTCGCCAACCTGAAAGGCGCTATGCGTATTTATATATGTATGTATAATATATACACGAGACGTATTGTACTGATAGCTTTTGTGCCCACCTCTACTCTATTTCTCCTACTATTCGGGGCATGTAGGACTCAGGGACCTGGACGGCCCACTCATCACATGAAAAACTGCAAGAAACATCGCCATAAGGGTTCAACTAGAACTTTCTAGAGCTCTATTACATATGATTTGTCAACATGCCCCTTTAATTCAAAACAATGAATAGAAGAGCAAGGGACGAACTCTTTGCAAATCATATACTTAATAGGCAAAACCGCAGCAGTCTAATACGTAAAATTAGGCCATTATCTTGCTTTTTCGCCCTTGCTGATGGCAGTCTGAAACGTATGTTCTTGCGTTTGGCTTAGAACCAGCTACCTCCACCAAACTTGCTTGCCAGGCCCCCGAAACCCTTTCCCACAACATCCCCCATCTTCCCCGCGACGTTGGTAGTGAGGTTGCTGAGCTTTGCCACTACGTTTCCGTCCTCGCCAATCGTCTCTCGTATGGTCACTTTCGGCTTACTTCGCTCGCCGTCATCGTCCATACCCGAGTCGGTGTAGCTGGAGAAAGAGCAGCCCAGATTAGTCACCTAAAACTTGGCTTCTACCAGTCCGATTGACGTTCGACTATGAGCAAATATTTCCTTCTAGGAAGCAAGATATAATTTTTATAAAAGTAGTCCTCTGCCATTTTAACTAGGTAACTTACTCGTCAGCCTGGCTCATAGTTAGCGCGCATGTTGCCTCCTCGGTCTGCATTCGGCTTGCAACAGTCTGGTAGGTCTTTGAGTTGAGCTTATCCTCGATCACACCTTGTAGTTCAAAGTCGGTGTACATTTTCTGCAATGGCAATGGCAGGGTTAGTTACCGGTCAGGTCAACTGGTAGGGAGAAAGATGTTGAGCAGCGTTTACCTTAACGATGATGGAGAGGCACTGGCATTGAAACACGTGCAGCGAGTGGTCTAGGCGCTCTCCGAGCCAGTTGCAGAGAACTTGAACCTGCTGCGTATACCATTGCTGCCGAGATAAGTGCAAACACACATTGAACCAGGGATCCCTTCGTTAAGTCTACAAGATACCATCAGACTCACCTCAAAGAAGTTAAGGATCCACAGCTCGTCCGTGATTTTGCTACGAATTTGGTCCATGGCGTTGCGAGCGAAGTTGACGTACGCCTGTCCCATGTCTTTCCCCGAGCCTGAGACATTCTAAAAAAGGACACAGCAATTTTTAAAATAGAAATACGCACAGATTTACTGTGTATCTGGAATATTGTATAAGTCATTGTACCGTAAAGCTGAGTATAGATCCAATGAGACTTCCTTCGTCGTAGCGTCCTAGCTTAGAAAGTGTGGCTTCTAGGACGGACACGAGCTTCTGAATCAGGCCCTGACTCATGCTTGTCAGTGTTTTCTCTATCAAGTCATCGATCTTGGTGTGGTACTGGTGCTGTAAGCATAAATATCAGCAAATGTGTGATAAGCTGTCCAGTCCGTTCCAAAAATCTTTTAGAAGCCCAGTAGTGTGCACTTTTTTACTTAAACGGACTTAAACATAGCACTCCCCCTTCGTAGAACACTTCCAGAAACGGTATAAACTTATTGAATAAAAATCGTTCCATAAGTGAATTAATTCAATATTTTTAATTACCGCGCAAAGTTTGAAGGACTGGTTCTTGGCGTCGAGAATCACGTTCACCATGGCACACATTTCGGACGGAAGGATGTAGTCAGTAGAAATAAATGTAACGCCCTTCTTTAGCCACGATTGGAACGCTGATTCAGTGCGCGTGATGCATGATTCAATCATATCACACGCCATTAGTTTGAGGCGCTGCTCTAGGTGTTGGCGAAACTCTGCATCAGGCCAATGCAGGTCTCGGATAAAAGATTGCAGTGCGTCTAGCTTCCAAAATAGATCTTCTGACGTGCAACATCCGTTCCTGTAAGCGATTTGAAACGTCACAAAACAGGAGACGAATATACAGGCATTTTCTGATAAGATGCATAATGACCCGGCCTTTAACCAAGAACTCCAGTTCTCGCATTTACCGAAACGACCCTTTTTATAATCAATACTTAAAATGTTTATTGGTATGTTATGAATATATTTCTAAAAATTATGAATCCATTTTAGACGTCACTTTAGACATATCCTGTTGCATGATGGAAAGGTTTAGTATTCAGGCACCAACATATCTCAATAATTTGTTAAAGTGTAGTTATTACTGTCCTTTCAATAAAAATCCCAGATATTAAGCACAGTCAGTGAAGTGCCGGTGAAATACAAGCTAGTTGAGGGACTTCTGTTCAGCCCTTCCCCCCCACCCACACACACACACACAAATCGCGATGACTAACCCTTTGAGCTCCCACCGCTCCTTTTCAAATCCTTTGTGAATAGACTGCGCTATCGAAGATTCCATTAGGTCCACGTAACGCACGACAAGGGGTGCGAACAGCTCACGGAGGTGCTGGTGAAAACGGCCGTTCTTGAGGTTGTCTGAGGGGCACAGGGAAGTATTAATATGAAGATTTAAAATTTGACGAAAGTCTGAATTTAATGCATCACCTACCATCTGCTCTGAGGTAGTCATTTAGTATTTGGAATAGAGGAAAAGAGTCCCAGGTGTCGGGCTGCTGCTCTGCTAGGACCTGGTCCATGTCCACGGCGAAGAATCCCCAGAATATTTCAGCGTGTTCGACTAATAGGTCGCTAAACCACGCAAAAGCCTGAAACGGAACAACGCAAACTTAGTGAAAACGCAATAATTTTTTTTTGTCTACCGATAAGAAAGCGTGACGCTGTAATAAGACTATTACATTTACCAAAAGTCGCATATGGCCGGGTTTTTGTTAGGAAACAGGTATTCAAAATGAGTAAAGTAACTAATTTGGTTGTAGAAAAAAGTCATAGTTAGGTTGTATGGTATTGCTTAGTCAATGCATATTACGCCGACGCTACATGACTTAAGCTACGGGCTAGCCCTGACAATTACTCTACGAGATATTTTCGATGTCTTTATTCCTACAAGCGATATTACGGACTGATTCGGTCTCTTCTACATGGGTGATTTTAAAAATACAAACGTGATCTAATAATGGCATATTATCTGAGATTCACTGCGAATTCACTAGTAGGTTCCAACTTCAACAGGGTTTTCTTAAGCTAATTTTGACAGTTTTCACATAACCCTTTTAGCTATATTATCCCAAAATAAACTACATTACGTGTTTTCTGGTATTTAAGAAAAGTGAGACCGTTTAATTTTTTTAAGTCAGGGTTCATTATATGAGGCAAAGCAATGCACCTACACGACTTGGCCGAGAAAAACCTGCCACGTAATACGTGTATAGTTTTCCTCGGTAAGCCGGACTATATTGTGTTTTGTGGAGCAGTGCTGCCGCCGGTCGAAGCGTCCCTTAGACGCATGCCATGCAGGGCAGCGGTTTGGCTATAAATATGTAATTAATATAAAGAAAGATATAGAAAGAATACATTTTGATAGAGCTCACGGACCCATTCAAGATATTAAACTTAGGCTGGCTTTATTTGTGTAGTGGCCGTTATGGGACCATAGTTCAATTTACCGTTCAATCGATTTATTTCTGACACAGTACCAGATCCAGAGCTTTTGCAGGCCTAAGCATGTGCAGTGCGGTGCACAATCAAACCGTGAAGTGCATTACAGCTACGTTTCTTTTCTGTTCGAAAAGAAGTGATAAAGTGGACGTTGCATATCGTGGGAAAGTTTTTCGCACGCAGGTGTAAGTTATTCTTCAATGGGTGTCAAAATATTTTATAACCCGCTGTAATCAAAAAGAGGAACTTTGAAAGAGCATCCCATATGAAACGGGTTAATTTTTAGAGGCTTAGGAAATAGTTGTCTCCGAATAGGGGATATGGAGGGTTTGAGGTGTAACATACTCAAACGTGGGTGGTTCTACGGGTGGGAAAGGTGGGTGTCGGATAGGAACGATGGGATGATTTGAGAAAAGGCGCATGCCGTGAACAGCACGCTGCGAGTGAAGCGCATTCGTGGCCAGTGCAGAAGCATGCCTTGCCAAAAAGCGTGCAAGCATGCCACAATATCTAGCCCAACTACATGTTACTTACTTTGTCCTGAAAACACCAAAGACAGCAGGAAGAAAACACTTTAGAAAGACAGTTTAAAGCAACACGACAGTAAAAGCACATCGATGGTATTACAAAACAAAAATCCCCATCTCTCACATTGCCTATAAATGGGCATTGTTTAATAACAAAGAACAAGTCAGGATAGGTAATGAAGATAGAATTTCATGATTTAAAAAAGTTACGAGATGACAATAGAGTTGGAGTATGGTCATATTGGAATAAATAAATGTCACGATTTACATAGAAATAAATCATTAACATTAAAACACTTACCATTCGGTAAGCCTATGACCACACAGCCAATGAAACGGCAAAGACAGAAAGAAAGAAAAGAAAGTTAGTGCAAGACAGGACAACACATATCAGCAAAACACAGCCAACAGTAACCAGGCATGGATAAGAGAAAGGTAGAGGAGAGAGAGTAGGAAACCGATGACACGGAATGAAATTGTTTTCAAAAGCAAGATCAAAAGATTTTCTTAATGTTCACTCCAAGGAATTTAAAAGACATCTTGGTTCAAACTTATTTGTCAAGCATCGCACCGGAGAGATTTTTACGTACACACACACATCAAAATCTACAGTCTACTTCGTCCGACGACAGTCAGCAACGAAAAAGAACATGCACCTCCTTCCAGGCTACACGAGCGAGCCACCTTTAGCAAAGAATTAGAGTTAAAAGACTTAAATCGATACCAATAGTTCCTGATGTACTGGATATTATTTTGTAAAATGAACATCCTTTACGAGGCGCACACATATCAATTTAAAAGAACGATGGTATCCACAGGATGCTATGGGAAAACATTGCCATATGTGAACATGCATGGGGATATCTACCTATGACTCGCCAATCTATTGATTGCATCCTTTTACACTTCTAGGCGAGTCATAGACTTTCCTGACACACACAAAAGCCACGAGGGATAGGTGTGACGGGAGGAAGACTGACACAGGCAAACAACAAAAGAATATTTCAAAGCGCTTCGTGCAATCTGTTCACATTTCAAAGCATAGCATTTTCACGCACTCTTTTGAAGAGTTTAAAGATAACTTGAAAGGATAAGGAAGGAAATGTATGAGTAAGGTGAAAAAGGAGAAATTCGGGAATATCGGAGAGCGAATTCTACTGTAGTAGGTGAGTGGGACCACATTCTAAAAGTAATGTCTAAGTTGATCATGGTTACAAAACAAGGGAAATAGTGATTTTAAAGCGTGTAACGCAGAGAAAAAATTGATTTGGGGTATGCTAGCAGTGTAAAAATGTTTCGGTGATATATCCTTTTCTAAATCTGAAAATAGAATTTTAGAAAAACAAATGTCGCAGTATGGGCGAAATCTTAAGTAAAATATCTAGTCATCGTAAGGTGTGACGGTTTCAAACTCGTATAACGCACCTCTGCATAATGTTCTTCATTTTGTTGAAGAAGCTCCACACAACTTTGGGCCAGAGTAATTAAATCTTCTAGTTTCTTGCTCGGAGGAACCATCATTTCACCACTCATGTCATCTATGAAAAAAACAAAATATATAACAAATGAGGTACTTGCCCAGAGTGGTGGTGTGTAGTGGGAACCAAAACAAAGCACCAAGCTCTTCGCATAGAACTGGTTTAAATCTTAGTTTAGATTCAATTCTAGGGTAGCTGTGGTCAAAATGATGTGTCGAGGGCTGCATATTCATAAGGATCACTTTAAATAATGTTTTATTAATATGTAATATGAATTATTTAGAAAGCGCTTTTTTTCTTTGTTTTGGTTCCCACTACGCTCTGCCACTCTGGGCAAGTGCCTCATTAAATCGTGCTCAAGGCACTTTATCGAAATTATTGTAAAAGTTAAAGAAAGTTCGAATAAGCTTAAAGGGAAGGAGAAAACCAGCAGAGAGTTAGTTCCAAAGCGATAGTGAGTAATATCGAAGTAGAGTAGAAAAGAAGCAAACAAGAGCAAAGTAGCAGCTCCATTCCCCACAAAATGCCTTAACAATGAAGGATTTTAACGCATTACTGTATAGCTACATTGCTATATACTCGATGATTACCTTGCATTTGCATGGTTGGCTCGCCACCTTGGGAAGACACAGAAGACATCAAAGTTACTCTGCAGACTCTAGGTTTGTCTAGATTTAAATACTGATTTAAGGTGGGACTAAAATTGTCATACGCGCAATTTTGACGGTCAGAATTTAAGGTGAGAATATGGGCAGGTGAGCGCCACCGAAAATCGGCCAAAGAAAGTAGTATCAATATAACTTATACACAATGTTGGACCTATTATTGCAGAAAGCAGGTTCTCCGAAGCGAAGTTCAGAACAAGGAAGAAGAAGAATGGAAGGAGAAAGATGCAGAGAACGTTTCAGGCGTATTGCAAATACTCCTTTTAGAAGAGATGATTTAGAAAAATTTGCCGTTCGATATCAGGATTTAAAACTACTAGTAGGTAGTGGTATAGTGTTCACGAAGAGAGTTTCCAACTCACCTGCAATCTTTGCTTCATCGGACAACCTGGTGTAATTTACAAGCGCCGCCGTTTCTAAGCTCTTTTTGATCATACTTCTCACCTCCTCTGGTTGAACGGGTGTAGCAATGTCTTTCATGAGAACCTGAATGACAGAATTAATATTTTACACTCAGTGGTCCTTTTAATTTTACCTGCTCATTCGGTCCATTCTTTTACTCACTCTTTCGAGTAGAGAAAGAGTAGCTTTCAGTGCACCCTCCGGGCGTCCGAACGGAAAGCAATACCTGATAAGCGGGACATTTGGCAATTTTAGTAGGGGAAACTATATTCCTACGTAGGATGTTTGCAAACAATTTTACGTACCTGAAGTTTGTTATTTGGTGTTCTAAAAGGACTCGTAGGCGCTCTTTGATTACCTGAAAACGTTCTTTCTCTTCATGGGTCACTGTTCCAACTCCATCGGGCCTGAAAGCAGTAAGCATGTTGCTGTTAGGACATAATAAGGAACCCCTGTAGCAGTAGGGATGGTAAAGGTATATTCGATGAATTCTTTTGGGACAATGTTTTCGCGCGTATAAGCGGTATAATGTGTCCGGTGTTCGAAGTCAAATTATGTTTTAGATGCTAGTGTAGTAAACGTCAGTCAACGCAGAGCAAATATAAAACCATGCTGCTCTCCCAATTTTAAGTTACGGCATTATCTATTAGAAGCCATTAATTTATTCATATCTAGTTGGATAAAAGCCGATTTTAGAGGGCACAAAACTGCAACCACTTCATTCCAGCAAAGTAGTGAACGTGGGAACAGAATAAATACGGCTGATCCTACAAGAGTAGCCACATGTGTTTACGATTTATGGGCTTAAAGCTCATATATTGATTGTAATAAGGGAGACTGCAATTTAAGGACTGCTGTAAACTACGACTCTTCGAAAGTGTAGCAATAAATTTGGGGGACTATGCGTTCAAGCAATTGGCATGCATATTCTTTCTGAGAAAGCCGTTAGAGTCGACGTAGTTAAAAGTACTATTATACCGCTAGAGGAGATATTACCAAATTTTCAGGAGAAATGCTTCTACAGTTTTGATTTATCTTTTGATGCACTGCTATGGGTTCATTTTTTTCAAAGTTTTCGTTTAAGGAAGAACGCGTTTAGAAAGAAACCGGCTGATAAGGACTCCACGAGAGCAATATTTAATTGTCAATCTGAAAACATGATAAAATGTGAAGGGTTCAGTGTAGAGTGTGCATCGGGAAGAAAACGCACTCTAGCGGCACATCAAAGCTGACCTACCGCTGCCTCACGTGTTTTAATATAAGCACACACCAGGCATGGGAGTGCTTATGAAGAGATATGGCGAAAACATTGTGGAACAAACTGTAGCAAAGGCGTACCAGCTGACTCTGAAAATCCATGCAGTTAAAGTGTTCGTAAAGCAAAATTTTAAAAAATCGGAAAAACGACGCTGCCTGAGATTGAAACATCTTTCACGCCGTGTCCTGTGCTTTTGTGACAAAGCAGTGCCGTGTAGGACCGATAACTGTCTGTTAAAAGAAGCGCTGAAAGTTTGTTTGTTCGGTTTTTCTGCAGGGGTAGGGTAGGCAATAGGGTGACAAAACTTAGTTCAGGGGTCTCAGACGCCCGGCCCCGGATCCATAGCGTCCTGGAGCTCCGAGATGTGCAGCCCGCAGAGCAAAGCAACAGGTGATTGAGGCGGTCCGCCGCGCCCTGACCGGCTAGGGCCTATTTGCGGCAAGTGTCACACCCTAGGAAGGTCATTAGGGAGCAACCCGTGATAGTCTCGAACGGGCTACTTCCGGCGTCGAGTCCCATTTAAAATACACATGACTCGAACTCGAATCGACCCGGAAGTAGCCTGATCCGGGGAGCTCCCTTATGACCCTCCAGCGGCGAGCGAGCCTCGATGCTGACATGCGTCCGAAAACGACTAGTGCACCCAAAAAATGGTGTTCTTAGTTCAAGAACATTGCCTTAAAGTTTTTAGAACAGTGTTCTTGATTTCAGAAATTTAACTTAGTTTAATGACGAAATGCGCTTCACTCAAGCAGAATGTTCCTAAAACTTTAAGAACACTGGAAAATTAAGAACATAGTTTTCTGGGTGTGTTGCAGTCCAGCTTCCGGACGTATGTGAGCATCGATGTGCGCTCGCCACTGAGCTCTGTCAGCGACTCGGCTGGCGTTCAGCACGCATACGTTTAGCCCAATTTTCCATTTATCTCAGTCAGCCTAGTACGGCTGGTGCCGCTGGTGCAGATCGCTCACTCTGAGACCCCTCACCCAGTGTTTCAATCGAACACTTTGAGTGACCTTACGTCTCAATGCTGCTTAACTCAAAACAACTCACACTGCGATGACAGAGGAAAGCGACGTCTACTGGATTAATTACCCGATAAACAATGACACACGTCGGAAATACAATGATGATTATTACAACTTGAGTCACTGCTGGTCTTAGATTCAGTCAAACCCCATCGCGAATCAACAGTGTGGGTGACATGGCTAACTTTATACTGGACAAAACTTTTATATTGGCCCGCTTCTCTACTTCTACATTTCACGGTCTAGTTTGAGCTGTTCTACGACGACGGATCGTCTCTATTTTCGTCCGTCAAATTATGCGTTTTCGCCTCCTCGTCTGAGAGAGAATTTGCAAATACTCGACTTAATAAAAATATTGAAACACTCAGGAAGTGGAGGCGCGAGACCTCCACGCCCTTAGTGAAATTGGTCTAAAATGCGTTCCAGAAAAAAGCAAGTGACATAACAGCAGCGATTGGCGTGCAGGCCGGCGTGCAGGCCCAGATACAAACCTGACGACTGGAGTATTGTCCTCCAGCATCTCCGCGCTAAGGGACAGAAACACGCATCAGGCTACCAGCACATCTACCGCCTGGCTTGTATAACAGAAAAGGTTAGAGCCTCCCTAAGAACACAGGGCCAAGACCAGGAAACATTTGAAGAGGGCAAAAACCTCTGACACAAAACGAATCTATTGATAAAGGCTTAAGTACAATTAAGGTGGCCGCACATTGGACTTGTCCGCGGAGTCCATCCTGTCCGTTTGCCGTCTCTGGATAATTTTATCTCACGTATAATTTTAAAGATTTCTAATAGCAGATCCGTAATAAAGTTAGCTGGTCATGGCGGACGCATCCAATGAAGGGCCACTTAAAAAGTATTTTCAAGGGATACTCTGGCCCTGGGTGTCAGTAGGGAGATTTGTAAAAAAATAAAAAGGAAACAGTGCAATTAATATCAACCTCACTCAAGGATTTGTGATTTACATCAATAGAAGGAACAGTAATGACAAACAGCATTGTCACGCCAAAAGAAGGGATGCATTCTAAGGACCGAATACGCTAATATCAAGGATATGGTTCCACTGGCATCTTGCAGATTGTCTTAGCGTTATTTCAAGCTGGAATCGTCTCAGCCATAACCTCATTTTCAGAGCACAGAAAATGTATTCTCTATCAAAAATCACATGATAGACAGCGCAAAAAAGTATTATATTTATAAACATTGCGTATCTAACGTATAGAAATGACTTGCAGTATGTAAAAATTATCGGTTCATCACGTGATGTAACAGAACTTTGTCAACCTCTAACCAGTGCAGCCGGAATGAGCCCCCAGAAAACTGGTAAGTAATCGCAAAACAAAAAACCTAACCTTGTAAAAAGTTATATATTTTAGATCACCCGTATTTCATTGTATACTTTAGAAGGCAAACAAAATAATTTAAGGGAAAATTTTTCCGCAGAAGCTTGAGCACGCTCAGTCTCTCATGTGAAATTTCCTGGAGGTTTTTGCTTGAATCGTTAAACTAAAATGTATACACAAAACACAGACCACGTCTATCTGGAAAATGCAACTAATTTCATAATCCTTACAGGATGTCAAACGACAAAAAGTGACTTCCAGGGACAATCGGTTTTCTTTGTCCCCACCAATCCAGACGCCACAAAGATCTAATCACGTGATTCATTCCAAATGCGTTCACTTTAATATTGCGATCTGCTTACCTGTTTCCATGAACATGACTGGCGCAAAATGCAAAGCTAAAGTGGATGACGGTAGGATCAATCATGATGTTGTTTTCAGCTCGATCTAGGAGATCGGACAGGTAGCACAGATGACGATAGCAGCCTCTGACGCCGTACCTTGCACAATACTCGTCGAGGACAAATAGCTGTCCAGGACTAAACCATCCCTGAAAGCAACAGTTTTTTACTGGCACACTGTACGTGTGCAGAGGTCGCAAACGATTTTACACTATTTTTCAAGAATTGTAACGTCACTTCAAACGAATGTGAATTATGTTTCGTTTGATAGAATATTGTGTCACAATTGTTTGAAAGTGAATCAAGTCTCACTAGCGCCAGGCTTAGCCGATTCTCGTCAAAACGCATGTGACACAACATTGCATCAAAAGTAACACGATTCACATTCAAACGAATGTGAACTCACATTATTCCTTAAATTACAGTGTAATTCTTACCAGAGAACAGTATGGGTCGTTAAGCCGGTAGTCAAGAGTTAATGTTTGCAGCATTTTAAATAAAGTGGCATGATCAAATTTGCATGGATCTGCAGAAATATACTCCTCCATGCCATGCTTTCTTGCCCTGTCAGCGTCTGAAAATAATTTGTTATATAAGTGAAGTTGCCAGTGGTTATGTAACCATTAATGAATAAAGAAGGCGACTTTGTATGCAAGAATACTCACCACCCTGTATTTTAGAGATAGTCGAATTTTTGCTGGCCGGTGTAATAGGGGGCGTAGGCTTGTGGCTCTGACCTGTCGCTCTGTACAGTGCCATCACCCACAGATGGCATTCATTCTCATCGTCGCAGGACAAAAGTACACTGTCACCCTCTTTGACAGCGTTGAAAAAGTGCCTACCGCCCTCCAGGTCCACTGAGAATAAAAAAACATTTTTAGTTTTGAACGCAATGCCATATTTGATTGCTTAAAATTACGGATTGAATTAACTTACTTTGCCCAGGCATCAATTGGGAAGCAAATGAGGCAACTATAACAAAACATAGATAAGTACGACACAAAGAAAATTAACAAAGTTAATTAATTCTACTAATTTTTAATTATGCTTACCACTGGATGGCTCTATATAATCTACTGTGTATCCGTCTAACTGCATCATTTCAGCAGGTTCTGTCTTCTTCTCTTTATACGTACACAGTGCAAACGTGTACTGAGACACTTGCACCAAAACGAAATACCGCTTTTTCCACTTCTTCCATACTCCTTTCCCGACCCCGTACAAATACCTAATATTTGAGATAAATTACGTCACTAAAGAGAGTATTAAGTGTTTTTCTGTAAAGAAGTAGCAGTAAACAAGCATACACGTACCCACAGTGCTTCATGTTAAGCGGTTTATCCATCCTGCACGCTACCTTAATCTTTAAATCTTGGTCCGCACAGTTCTTAGGTACCTGCATCTTGTGCCATTCTGGTACCTTAGAAGACACTGGCGTCGGCCTTAAAACAACTTTACCCAGTTCTTTATCTTCAAGGGCTAACATTCCAGGATTTTCAGTGAATAACTTAATTTTGACGGCTGGCAATGGGTGCGTGGTCGAAAAGTCTCCTTGTGTGTCCCACCTGTACAAAAGAGAAGCAATTATTTAATTTTTCGTAACTATCTCCTGTAATTTTTCAAAAACTTGGTGTACTTACATAGGCTTTGAGGCTTCCGCTTGGTCTGTCTGTAGCTTTTCTCCACCTTCCACCTCCATGGTGCAATACACAATCCGGTTTGGCTGGAGGGACTTGAGACCTTTGACTTCCATCACAAGAACCTGCAGAAAAATCATAACATAGCTTTCCTTGGCGAGGAAACCATTCTCTCGCAAGCCTTGAGGAATGAAATTGTGCGTGCTATTTAAATGTAGAAAAATATCCACATTTAACGTCAGCATGATTAGGCTTAGACAAATCATACTAAGCGGTATTATAGAGATCAAATATTTCTGACATAAAATAGAAACCCTTAGTCTCACCTCGAGCTGGAAGGTCAACACGACATCGAGCTTCGAGAGCTGAGTGTCGGTGTCAGCCGAGTCACCCTCCAGCTTGGCCAAGGAGCCCTGGGATCTGTCACCACATAAACCAATTAGACCACGCAGTAGCAGCAGTGCCCCGGCGCCGCCGTCGCCGCCACAAAGGAGGCGCCGAGAGATCTGTCAGCCGTGTTCACGGCCCTGCTGGCTATCTATCCCGGGCCGCTGTCTGCCGAAAAAACACCAACGCGTCCATATACCACTCCCAGTGCCCTGCCCAAGCCTGTCCCACTCTGCTTGCCCAGCATGAATCAGTAAAGACTTTTCAGATCTCGGCAGAAACTTGCTCCGAACGCTTGTGCAATTAGCAGTTAGTCAAAATATGTACTGAAAATATAATGTGGCGTGAGAGTAAATAAGGAGATTGAAAGTACTGAATAAAAACCACACTATAGAGCAATTTGGTGTGAAAATGAGGTGAGTATGCTAGGTGACGACATGGCCTGACCAAAAATGGTTAAGATAGACCTGAAAGTTATCGACAAATAATGCGCAATATGTACCTGATCTATGTTTTTAGTGTCGGTGACTTGCCCAATATATATCAAGAGAAGCCAAAACTTTAAAGCACCCCGCCAAAGGACCACCATAAATGAAGAGAAAACTTTGAAATAATGAGCCACGAGTAAGCTGCTCTCAATAAACCATCTAACTAATGCACACAGTGGCTAACACACAAGGGAATCTAGAAGAAAAGGAAAGAACAATGTCTCGACGTGATCAGAGTCGCAAAGAAAAGGATACAGTCGAGACTTTCAGAGGATCCATTTCCACAGCAAAGGAAGGAACTGTTTGCGCGTTAATCTGTTGCATTTAGGAACGCATGACAACATCTGCAAAACAGAGGCGCTTAAAGAGGCAAGCAAACCTGCCATGCTTCACAGCTAGACAACACACGGTGTGTAGGGGCAGAGGACTTGGTGGTCTGTACATGTTGATCGAGGGGAACAAGACCTCCCTAGCAAACCGGGACCTTCACTGATAGTGAGAATGATAATATTACTGATAAATTGTATGAAAAGCCTTTGTCTCGCATGTCTTTTCCATACTGACATCAAGTGAGCACAGGAGCAGCTGGCGACAGGGGGAGCTGGGAACAAGGTAACACAGTGCTCTCAACAACATTCATACATGCATAAGACAACCCACCATTATAACTCTAAGCTTGAAACGCATGATCTGTAAGCGACTTTTCATTTTCTTAAATGGCAGTTTGTCGACAGAAAAATGCCAGTAAATAGAAGTAATTATATAGCAGGCAGAAGAACAGTTCAAAAGATGTAAATAACATGCATCAGACGAGACAGAAGAGGACTGCAGTCAAGGAGAAGCGAAAAGAGAACAGGCAATCAACAGGTAACACTTAACAATATTACTTCATAATAGAAGTAGATAACTCTTTCAAAAGTGATAAGTTGTCCCAATTATAAATAAAAATTGCACTTGGTAGGCAAAAATCAGTACTGACGGTTCACTGGAAAGGAATGGATTAACAATCGAAAGTGAGATCACTCATCAATGAGTTTACATACTAAAAACAAAGCTCTTAGCCCTGTAATATGTGGGCGAGCGATGGGATTCATGGTATTCGAAAGGCCAGGCACATGGCAATAATGTTTCTCCGAAATGAACTGCAGTAGTTCCCCACAAGACAAATGTATTACCACGAATGTCTTGGTTGGAGAGTAACATGTACACAGACTAATTTACATTGAAGGCACCAATAAGAACACACAAATAGCACGGTTGCGCAGACACATGCCAAATTGTACAGGGTGTACCGTAACTGGCTAGAAGATGCTACAGTGTGTTATAGGCATCTGGTTTACACGGGCAATATTCAGTGTTCCGTCTAGTGTAAGCATAGTGAGAGCAGTCCAGCGACAAATCAGTCCAAGAGAGCTAAGTGAGCAAATATTTCGTCCACCACGATTACTCTCATCGACTGATTTGGTGAGCAAAAGCGTGACTTACTCACAAATTATAAGAGGTTTAACTGTAACTTAAGAACAAAAATTGCCGAAGCTCTACCTGCCTCAAGACAGAACTTCTCCTTCGACTACGGACAGCAAGAGAAGAAAGAGACAGACATAAGGTTAGTACACAGCTCAACATGGCAACGCGATATCCACTGACAAAATACAAAACTCAAATTAAAACTAGTTCAAAATGTTTATGTACACATTTTTTAATGAATCCCGTCCTCCCCCGTAAAGAGTCTTAAGGCAATAAGTTAAAGTATTCTGCACTTTTTACATAAATCACAAAAATAGGACGAAAACTTGTTTTCCTTGAACAGTGGATTGCACGTCACAAAATTAAATAAAAAATGGCTCGATAGCAGAAGAACAAAGAACTCAATATTTCTGGGTAGTCGTTGACACAGCAACCAAAAAGTAAAACTTCATAGCACAAAAAATTGTGAAAAGCTTTAAAAATGTAGAAAAAATCTTTCTATATGTCATTCCTTCCCTGACCAGCAGTGCAATTGGGACAAAATTGAACAATATAGCTGAAAATTCGTGATAACGTCCTCGGCTGGTTCTCAGTTCTTCAGCAAAGAGCAGGTGTAAGAACAATAGCAGTGGCATTGTATATACAGACTTCGATTTAAATGGTGCTGCATAAAAATATATTTTTACTGACAGTAATCGCACAATGAAGAGATTTGCAAGAGATTTGTGAACGAGTTTGTATCACAATCTAAACCGAGTACTAGATACTTTGAAATAGGAAATTTCACAGTGCTTGTTGTAGACAAAAAGTGTTACGATCCCAACGATTTTGGTGACGACAGTTCAACCATCTTTCAGTCAGTAATTATTTGGGATATCCGCATTCATTTACTATTCAAACGAAGAGGTTTTTACTTTTTTTCTTTCTTTCTTTTGCATTTTTGTGTGTGTAGATTGACATGCGGCGGGAAGGGATGAAAGCTATGTACATTACGTAAGTACAAAGAGAGGGTGCAATATTGGTGAACTTAATACACGGGCTGACTAGGACTAAATGAAGCTTAACGCATTCATCATTGTCCAATTCATGAACAGTGAAAATAAGTTTACTCTTGCGTGAATTTATTCACAAAGCATTCCAAGTCAGTAAAACCCACCCCCAAACTCTACAAATACTGTATATCATATGTGAAATAGTGAAGCCCATGCAAAGACGAAGGTGCGTCAAAAGCAAGGAGCGTCGACATACCTGTGGTTGTATCTTTTTAACTTTTGCAGCCCGTACTTGGAATCCATAGTGCCTTTTGACACGGGTAGAGATTCCAAATTAGCCATTAGAAGGTTAATGGAAGCTTTCATTTCTTCTATATAAAGCGATTCCATTTCTTTTAGTACGAACTTGGGCATTAACTTTCGGTTCTAGAAGATAAAATAAAATCAATATGCACTGGAAGAAACAGACCGCAAAATCTTGTAAGGTTGAAAACGGAACTTATTATTGTAAATACCTTTTCCATTTCTGCGACCTTTTGCATGCGCCCATCTAGCTCTCGGCGAATAGCCGCCGCTTGTTCGTCCGCTGAGTCCAGCTGTGTTGGATTGAATTACATTAATGGTGAAGGTTAACAGAGGCAAAACTAAAACCATATTGATGACCATACCTGCAATGCATTAAATAAAAGCTGATGCTCAAATTTCTTGACTCCAAGAATTTGTTGAAACATGTCATATAGCTGCTCTTTACTAAGAATAAGTTCGCTGTTTAAAGGTTGCTGCATGCGGTTTGGCCTTTTTGAGTCATCGTCGTTAGCTGGGAAAAAAGAAGAGCTAAAAATAGACTCTGAGACTTAGTTTTGTAATGTTTAGAGAAGCTACTACACACCTTTAATGATACAGTCGAACTTTGCCATCCACGATGCAAGGACCGTTTCTTTACTAAGACCATCAACTTCTGGAAGAGACCTGTGCAACAAATATTTTTAACTGTGAAGATTTACGCATATAGCTCACTTGATACGTGAGGCAAAACGTACCTAACCCGTTTTTCGCACATCGTCCTAAACACTTCACGAAAGTCGTGTTGGCTGCAAGCTCCAGACGATACCATGCTTGCTAGGCGATCAGACTTGAGAAACACGTCGTAATAGTTTGAAACAGCATTTTGGAATGCCTCGTCAGCCATGATCTGTGTGTCTCCCTTCATAAACGCCTGATAATCAAAAGACAACCGACAAAAGTTAGTCACAGATCTCAAATTTATTTAACACATTTCTGGCACCTCGGCAACCCTCGGTTCAAGTATTGTAGATGCCATATTATGCTAGGTAACATGCGACTGTTGTAACTCTCCTTTGCAAATTGCACTTTTAGTAAAACAGTTTCTTTTTTTCTTTTTTTTAATACAATAAGAGCTGCGTTCGTCGAGGATACAAAATTTACCTGGAAACGCTGAAGAATCTGGTCTAGTTGCGTTCTTGTAATTTTCATGTGCCTCCTCGTCAGATCAGTCGGCTGTTTTGCATTAAAGGGATAGGCGATGCATCGAGATATGAATACGTAAAGCTGAATTCTTCTCTTCCTCTCCTCCTCCTCGCGCTCTTGCCTCTCCTGCATTAACAAAACAGGAAAATATTAGCAACACATACAAAAATCTTTTTGTAGTCAGTCTAAAAGCCACCAAAAAATTTATTAGCATTATACTAATTCCTAGGGGGCCCTTTTTGGTGTTAAATATTGTTTTGTTGAAATCGATGACAGCTCTGGTAAAACTAAGGCGTAGTTGTACGCCTTTCATGAAGCGTACAGTCCGTACGTCCTTCTTGAAGCGTACAAGAGCTCATGCGCTCTTTTCCTCCTATCTAAATGCATGAGGGAATTTTCTTGAAGCGTAGTTGTATGCTTCAAGAAGGGCGTAAGGTCTTCAAGCGTAGCTGTATGCTTGAAAAAGGCGTACAACTACGCCTTATTTTTACCAGTGAGGGATGTTACGTGCGAAATATGTTTGCGTGCTGTATTTGCAGATACGAAGTGGTGAGTTGCATTGTAGAAAAGTTCAGGAGATATTTAGTTTTAACGATAAGATTATATAGAGGCCTACTGTTCTACGTCTACTGCCTTGATAACTTTAAAATGTGCCTTCTTTTGTTAATGTAAAACTGAATTTACTATTACTGAGCGCTTAATCAACAATTCTGGCACGTTTGCTCCTAATCTGTCGAGAACATATTTACTCTACTCTTCACAGTACTCACATATGGGTCTATATCCTGCTGCTAAAAAGTGGTGAGAGAAAGTAAAGGTTAGGAAAAGGAGTTGGATGACATAGCTCTGTGCAGTTGGTAGTATTGTGTCTATAGTAGGATTTCTGGACATGTTAAAACAGGTTTGCTCACGGCATTATACACTGTAAGAAAAAAACTGTCTTTTGACAAAAATCATCTAGATAAAAGTGGAACGTGACAAACTTGTCATTAATCCAAGACAAACAATTTGTCATAAGTCGTAAAAAAATCTTGTGTACTAAAAAACTCCCAGGCTTCACAGCTAAATAATTATCATCAGTGACAACAATTATTGTCGATTAATTAGTTGTAGTTTGACAAGTAATTTGTTAAAATGAAATGACAATCTATTCGTTGATCATTTTTTTGTCTGGTTGGCATAAGTTTTGTTTCTATTTTTGCACAGCTAGTTTGTTACAAAATATGTTGTAAAATGGCAAAACAAAAAAATTACAGTGTATGTATACCACACGCATACGCATACCTTGGAAAGTGAGATGATCTTTCTCAACGCGCAATAAACTAAAATTCTTATCTGTAGGCTAACACGCCCGAATTTCAGGGATGAAAAAGGAGCCTGAGAGGCGCTAAATAATAAATGACAATCGTATTAAATACATACTTGAAGGTCTTGCTGGTTGCCACTAGCCACTGACGGGCTAGGACTGGCCGGCCGTGGAAGGGAGTTGGTCCTTGACGCCGCTGTGGCAACGCTCAGCGTCTCGGCGGACACTGCTGAGGCAGGTGACAGTGACCGGCTGTAAAGAAAAAAAAATACGGTGAAAAAAGGAAGTATCCAAAATTTTACGGTTTCAAAAATCAATTTCAGGAAGATCTAGGAAACCTCAACCGCCCTGGGACCCGGACTGAAAGATGACAGTCGCTTCCAAGTAAGAATATAACATGGAAAGCAAAATTTAACACACTGACAACTAATTCAAACTAATGCGCTTTTCTTACTCATTTCGATAAATACGGTAATGGCAACTCAACTACACCGTGAAACATCTTCGCACGTTTACAGGGAATTTCGAAAATTTACAAAGGTACACTGATAAATTGAAAAACAGCGATTGTAAACCAAAATACGGAAAACCTCAGAAAGTAACAAAGATATTTTTCACAGTGTAACATCAACGAGAACATCCACCAGCATGCGCATTTTTTTTTATCGGAAACATTCCCATTCTATTGCAACGAGGCTGACGCGATACATGCTAAAGTGGCGCGTCACAGTTCAAAACCGCTTTGAACGCCCAGTTTAAGGCCCCCTTGCACAGAGATTAAGCAAAAGCGTCTATCAAAAATCAGCAAAATTCTAAGAAAACGATTGTGGCTTCTTTCAAGGACAAGAGCAAGCACAGCCTATAGTCAAGGCTCCTCAAAAGGGCAATAATTTGGGGAAAAAACTTTTTAAAAAACGCACGGACTCAGCAGCTAAAAAACGAGCAAACTGAAAAATTGTAACCGTTATTAAGTATTTATTACCAGAGAAAAGGAGCAAGGATATGTTATTATTATTATTATTATTATTATTATTATTATTATTATTATTATTATTATTATTATTATTATTATTATTATTATTATTAAATGATCGGAAGAGTTTCATTGGAAACACATTGTTCTTAAAATGGTTTCGCCTTTTTAAATCCGACCAGCAAAAATGACAGATATCTCTTTCAAAAGGTCCAAAACTATAGCAAGGAAAAGCCACGGCTCCAACAGGGGCACAAGAGGAATCACTGATCTATACGAATACGCGGCTAAGAATGAGGTGGATAGAGAGGCCGTGGAGGAGAGAATGAAGAGATAAAGAGAGGCTGAGAGAGGGTTAGGGTAAGGGAAAAGACAGACAGACCGACCAACCGACAAAGGTAAAGACGCACAAAAACTGAGAGAGAACACCAATCTACCTACACAAAATTACCACATTCAGGAAACGAAAGCAAGCCACACACGCATGGGTAGCAACACAATTACCGATGATGCTGTGAAGGTATCTCGAGGGGTACTCTGGCTCCAGTGGTCTGTGGCCTGAAATCAGGTTTACCATCCGACTTGTCAAGGCGAAACATTTGATATTTTAAAAGCATTGTTTAAAGACATTTTATTGACAATTACTAAAGACTAGTTTGCAATTAAGACAGTTCACACAATGACGTGCACTTTTCTTCTAGTTCCTATTTTTCTCCTATGGCCAAAGCTACGTCTTTCCTATATTAATTTTTAAAAAGTTCACTCGTAGATCCGTAGCCTTCATATCCTGTTTTATTTCTCTTCTTGCACCCTCTTCTTGCCCTGCCACTGCTAGCACTGTAGCACGCCGCTGTCCGACTTTGTCAGCTCCCACACACCCTCAACACCAGCAACACAGAAGAAGAGTGAGAAAGAAGCGACAGACAAACCTGGAGATATTATGACATGACGTTTTTCGTTTTTTTTTTTTTTTTTTTAAGATAAAACGTGAAACTTCCCTCACACACTCTGTCAATACAAATGTGTACATTGTATACTCTAAATATAGTATACATGCTGTGTATACTTTAAATAATGTATACATACCGTGTATGCATTTATGTGTGTATACATGCGCATGTATACATTTGTAAATGTATACATACCTATGTACACTTTGCAAAGAACACGCGTGCTGCTGTCACCTTACAGGCCATGAACACTTTGAAAGATGTGTACATGGTCTTGTATACACTTCTTATTAAAGTGTACATGGTGATGTAATTATTTATTAAAGTATACTTTATTTAAAGTGTACAATGTACACATTTGTGCTGACAGAGCAACCTTCCATCACGAGGGAAAACCTTATACTACCTAGAAACTGTTGAAGAAATAATTGCAATACATGTAAATAGATACTGACCTCTGGATAGTGGCGCCGGGCACCTCCAGCCCCTGGTGCTGCTGCTGCTGGTGGTGATGCTGCTGCTGCTGCGCGGCCGGGTGCGCGGCGGGGTGCGCTGCCGGGTGGTGCTGCGGTGTGGAGCGCGGGTGGCGGCCCGGCGGCAGCAGCGGCACAGGCTGCGGCTGATCCGCGCGCCGCTCATCCTCACTGTCCTCCTCGGACGAGCTTGGGTCTATCATAGTTCCTGTCAATCAAAGAGGCGAAACAAAAATAAAATAAATTTCAAAGCAAGGGCGAGGAAAAGGGTGTTCGTGTGCCCCTCTATGGCCTCCTAATGTGACTGGCGCCAGGACACTCAACGGCCGCAGGTGGTTTACGAAGCAGCTCGAGAACACCCCGCTCAGTCGAAAAAAGTTTTTTTCTTTCCGACCCGCTCACCAGGACGCCCACTCGCTTCTCGTGACTACGCAAAAGTGAGTCCTCGATGTCATAATGATGCCGCCTACCCTGGCAACCTACCCACCCTCCACGGTCGGATGCTACGCTTCCATTAGGTTAGCTTGTTCGATAAGATTATCAGGGTCGTGCTGCCGCGCGCGTAACCAAGATTGCGCAAGAAAGGCAAGCCAGCTATTAAAACACTAAGAAATGACGACGCGTAACTAAACACGGAGGAGAGACGTGCCGAGATCCTCTTGCAAAGTCGTTTTCGGATGGTGCAGCCGAGCAGGTAGGCCGGTGTTGCAGGTCAGTAATAAGGCACGACTCCCCCCTCCTCTGGCTCGACCTGAGAGCTGTTGTCGCCACCGTCTCGTCTCGCTGGCTGCCGTGCAGAGTCTGTTAACGACAGAAAGTTGAGATGTTTTCTGCAAGGAAGAGACGAGACTGCGACGGTGGCCGATGCCAAAAACAACTGTATTTAGCGAGGTGTCGGTGGGCGTGTGTTCACCTCGCCACCTGGCTTACGTCGAAAGAAACGAGTATTTTGATTTATCTATTTTAGACGCCAATGTTAACTGCGACATACTTGGAAGTAAAGAGATAAAATTCACCCCCCCCCTCAAAAAAAGACCACAAATAATAATAGTAATAATAATAATAATAATAATAATAATAATAATAATAATAATAATAATAGTAATAATAGTAATCTTTGGTTAGTTCCAATTTTATTACTATCGCAGGTTATTTACTACCTTTCCGACCGTTCCCTCGCCGGTGCATTTCCGCTGCCCCGTCTGCATCGTTCAAAAAATCTGTCCGTCTCACGCACAGACGAATGGAAATGCAAGTACAAAAGCCATGCGGTGGAGCGGGAGGGAGGGCGTCGGCGGCCCCCGGTGGTAGGAGGAGGGGGAGGGGCTGTAGGGACAGCACAGGCGCATTGATCGCTGCCACCCCGCCCCGCCCCGCCCCGCCCCAGCTCCCCCGCCCGGCCACCACCAAGGCCAGCTGCGCTAGCATAGTGCGTTCACGTGTGCCGGCGCGGCGGGGCGGGGCGGGAGTGTACCCTCGGGCTGTGCTGGGGCGGGGTGGGGCGGGGTGGGGCGGGGTGGGGCGCCCCGCGCGCCTGCACCTCCCGCAGGGCTCCCCCCGAAGGGCCCCCGCCCCTTCCCAAGGGCAGCTGTGCTCGGGACCCCCCCGGTCCTTTGGCTACCCTCCTCCGCCCCCATACCGAGAGGGCGGGGCGGACACTTGTACATTACACCACGGGGTCTGCACCAAGGCCTCGTGCGCCGTGCCCTCGTTCAAGAGTTACACGTTTGTCTTGGTGTTTGTTTTGTTTTGTTTAACGTCCTTAACAGCTCCCCCTCTACAACGCCCACCCCAGCCAGAAGGCGTGGGGTGAGGCGGCCGCACTAACGAGCTGCGCGGGAACTGCGGGGTGAAGATGCACCGGGGTGGCGCACGGCTGGCCGCACTGCGTTAGGGAGGTGGCGGCTGGGGGCGGCCGGGGGCGGCCGGGGGCGGCCGGGGGCGGCCGGGGGCGGCCGGGGGCGGCCGGGGGCGGTCACACGGTGACGCAGGGTAAGGGTGAGGGAAACGGGGTCGAACGGCTATTGGAGATACGGATGAGCGCGCCTCGGGTAATGATACACAGGCTGCTGCTGCGGGGAAAGCAGCGGGGGCCGAGCGCCGCGGCAGGGCAGCCGAGAGCCCCTGCGGAGGCGAGGTAGGCAACCCGCTCCACGGGGCTGTCGCGCAGCCGCGCGCGCTGCCTACCCAGCCGGCTGAACGCCCGCCAGAGAGCTGTGACTAGCAGCAGTGGGAGGGAGAGGTTAGGAGAGGGGAGGGGAGGGGGCGGACCCTGGCGGCAGTGTGGAAGAGAACACGAGCACGGCTGTCAGTCCCGCCTCATTCAAAAGCAGAGAGGGAAGTGGTGTTCCGCGCGACCTCCACGCCGCGCCACGCCGCGCCACGCTGCGAAACGCCGGAGGCGAGAGCCGGCCTGGCCTGGGTGACACGCACGTTATCCGGGTGTATCCAGGCCTATCCGGTCCGGCCCGGGACAGAGACAGACGGCAGCATTATGCTGTTGCATGACCCGGGCCGGGCCCAGGGCTGCAGGCGCAAGCGCCGACCCGACACTCTGTCCTTTACACCCCTATGCACAATCGACGCATCCGTGCAACAACGGCAGATCTGTGGAGGGCGCGTGAACAAGGGCTGATCTGTGAGGGACGCGTGAACAAAGCAATACCTACAAGGAATACACACTTAGTTCAACAGGCCTCGGCGAGACTAACGTAGTTCTGAACTACTTCTGAGGTCTTCGGGAAGACTCACGTAGTTCATGGTTAAAAAGATAGGAACAACTTGAGTTTTGCCGAGGGCCTCCGAACTACGTGTGTTTAGAAACGGAGTTCAGAACTACGTTAGTCTTGCTGAGGCTTGTTGAACTACGTTGTAGTTGTAGGTATCGAAAGGCCTGCCTTTGGAGATCTCTCACTCATCGTGTTGACCTCGGAACGCTCTGGATAATGTCTCATTGCACTCGGCATTGAGCCAGGAATAGGATGAGACCCGATTTGAAACGATCTGACGTCACCACCAAGAGTGAGAGACCTGCAAAAATAGGCAGGCCAGAATTCTCAAAAAGCATATCCACCTTGGTTCACGCGTCCTTCACAGATCCGCCCTTGTTCACACGTCCTCCACAGATCCGCCGTTGTTGCTCGGATGCGTCGCAATGAAGAGGGACTTTTCACCGAACCGGCCGAGTAGAGTTCACTGCGGATCAGAGCACCCTTCCTTGCTGGAACAATTGATCCATCGCCGACTATCACACACCGCCGCGACACAATATCGAGACGCTTTCCTTTTACCGATTCTCACGCCGAATTCAAGTCCAAAGTCAACACGCAGCAAATCAGGGAGAGGGCGGGAGAGCGGGCCGTAAGCCTTGCGGAATCATTTTGCACGTGGCCTCCGCGGCGGTGTCTCCATCGACCGCGGCGCGTGGCCGGGAGAGTTAGGGGGTGGGGGGTTAGCGAAAGGTGATGGTGTAAGTGTAAGGTCTAGGACAAACGGCTGCGCCCGGCAGAGGAGCCACTAACTGTGAAAGCGCAAGCGAGGGCTGCGGTCGGTGCTGGCGGCCCGGGCCGGGCCCCGGGTGGGGCGCGGCGGGCGCGCTGCGGGGCACGAGTGGCCCACGGCCCCTGCGGTCCCTGCGGCTCCTTTTTTTTCGAGTACGCCTCGTTTAGCCATTCGGAGGAACAATCCAGAACAATCAGGCTCCGGGCGATCGTGGTAGCGAGTAGGAGGGAGAGAGAGAGAGAGAGAGAGAGAGAGAGAGAGAGAGAGAGAGAGAGAGACAGAGAGAGAGACAGAGACAGAGACAGAGAGAGAGAGAGAGAGAGAGAGTGTGTGTGTATGAGAGAGAAAGGGGTGGTGTGGGTAGAAGAGCGCTGCGGAGGGATGAGGTGTGGGGAGGAGGGAAGGAGGAGGCAGGCTGGGACGCAGGGAGTGCGAGACAGACAGACAGACAGAGAGAGACTGATAGAGCGAGAGACAGAGAGAGAGAGAGAGAGAGACAGAGAGAGAGAGAGAGAGAGAGAGAGAGAGAGAGAGAGAGAGAGAGAGAGAGGGGATGAAATGCCGCAGCGCACCGCACGCATTCCGAGACAGATCAAAGACGCCTGGTGCCGGGCCGGGCCGGGCCGGGCGCGGCCAGGGCCCCACCGCCAGCTGGGGACGAGCACATCAAAGCCCCCCGGCCTGACCCGAGACAAATGTCTAAGCACGTTCGGTGCCGTCAGGGCCGCGCCGAGGCCGAGCCGGGGCCACGGCGGGGTGCAGCGCTGCCCGAGAGGTTGCCGCGGGGGTGGCGGGGTGGGGCGGGGCGGGGCGGGGCGGGGCGGGGCGGGGCGGGGCGGGGCGGGGTGGAGAGGCCCCCGAAATTGATCCTAAGTGGGAGCATGAGGCAAAGGAGGGAAGCGCAGGTCACATGCATTGAAATTGGCTATTTACGGTGGTCGGAGCCGCCTCGGTTGAAACCCCGCCCCGCCTCACCCAGCCCCCCTGGTCCCTTGAAATCAAGGCCACCTCTGTCGTCACCGCTCTCCGCTCCGGTGGTGCCAGGCCACCGGACCGGACGTCTAACCTGATAGGATTTTCTTTGATGCTGCCTCTCTCTCCCGTAGGTATTTTTTTGTTTTTTGTTTATGTTTTTTTTTTTTTAACCCACAAGTCCCAGCCGTCGTTAGCGTTGGTACACAACCTGACCTGAGCGTTGCCATTTCTTTCTTTTAACTAAGGCCGCACGAAAGCACTTACTCTGGCCGGGAACTGGCGCTGCAACACCACCGTCTGAGGCACAGAGAAGCAATTTCAAGAGCTGCTTGAAAGCAGGGTAAATCCATTTTACCTTAAGCGTAGTGAAACTGGGAGACCCCTTCGGCACTATGTAAAGCACTCAAGTCCAAAATTGGTGCTTCAAGTTACAGTTTACGTTGTCTCATCGTCGTGATGGCTAAAAGCTTTCAGCAGCTCACGACTTTCATTTTTAAAAAATGCCCCAAAAAGATAATGATTTTAAATTAGAGAGTGACTAAAACCAGATCCCTGGGTGGCTAGTAAAAGTGTGTTGTTCACGATAAAGTGTTATCAAGCACACTCTGCCTTTCACATAACGCTTAGCGTGCTTCGGCCCCTGCACACACGGGAGCCCGCGCTGCCAACCCCACGCCCGCCGCAGCGCCCCCCCCCCCCTCTCTCTAACAGTCTGACCGATTCAACAGGGTTGTGTGCCACTTGCACACCAGTCATGCATGGCCGCACGACCTCCCCGCCCCCCCCGCCCCGCCACGCCCCGCCCCGCCCCGCCCCGCCCCGCGCCCGTCCGGCCAGCTCGACCACGCTACTAGCTCACAACCCCAGGCCGCAGCACAGAGAGCGCGACTGGCCAGTGGGTGGACACGTTCAATAAACGTCGGCAATTACCGTCTGCAATTATGGATAATTTTTTTTTTTTTTTCAGGAGCGTGGGCATTGTTTATGGCAGCTGACAGCAGGTAGGGTTCGACGACGCCTTTTTTTAATTACCAGAGAACTTTCAAACGTCGTGTTTTTAATAATTCTTCAAGAGAAAAGTTGTCAACCGCTGCTGCCTGAATCGGAGCGAGCGGCGCGGCGCGGCGCACGTGTGTGCGAGAGAGACAAGCAGAGACTCTGCTCCAAGAGCCGCCGTCCTGTCGTGACTCTCTGTCCCGAAGTTGGCCCCATTCAAACAACTCGGCCGCGAGGAGAGTGGAAGGAGGTGGAGGTGGGTGCGAGGGGACAGGGTGACATATAAGAAGCGGACCCGGCCCGGGAGTCATCTCTCATAATAGCAATTTGAAATTTGAATTTATTTAGGACAGTAATGGGTGTTTCTTTGAGTGCGCAACGCAGAGAGAGAAATAGAGAACTAGTCGGTTAATGTACACTGGAAAAACAAACGTGATGTGCGTCGCATCAATTGGTGTGACTTTGGTCACACCACGTAATGTGACCTAAATTTACGTCACACTATATGATGTGACGCAAGCTCCAGGGTATACGGCATTTCACATAGGAGTTCGCATCACAAACGTGACCGAAACTACGGTCACACCACATGATGCGACCTGTCCAGGCGTCTCACCTGCAAGTGTGACGCACGCAACGTTTGCTTTTCCAGTGTAGAGGAGAAAAACGAGAGAGGGCGGTCGGGGCGGAGAAAAGAGAGGAAAGGGAGTCCGCTAGTATCTTCTTTGTTCGGTGGCTTTGGCGAGGGAAGGGGGAACGGTGGATGTATATCACGGCATCACAAGTACCTTCTTCCAATCGCGAGGTTGCCCCGCCCCGCCCCGCCCCGCCCCGCCCCCGCCAACCCACCCGCCATACCTCTGCACCCAGCCGCCCTTCCCCCCGCCTACCCCGCCTTCTCTATCGGAGGGGCCCAGCCCAGCCCCAGAGGCTGCTCGGGAGTCGCTTTACGACCAGCTGGAGGCCCGGCTGGAGGCCCGGCTGGAGGCCCTGCTGGAGGCCCGGCTGGAGGCCCGGCTGGAGGCCCTGCTGGAGCGCTACCGGAGGCTCCGGGCTGCTGGAGGATGGATGGGGCGCGCAGGGCACGGCGGACAATAAGGCCCTCCCTCTCCCTTCCGCTGCGCGCCGCTTCGCCTCCTTTCAGACGGTTGTGCCGATTCTAATGGCAGCAGCAGCGGCGGGAGCAGACGCGCCGAGCTTGCGCACGCGGAGGAGACACGGAGCTGACTCCAGGGTAAATATGCGCCGAACACACTTTGCGATTTATTGCTCTCCTCTTGGTTATTATGCCCTGACCTGCTGCTGAAGCAAGCGTCCTCGAGTGTCTGCGGGGCCGCGCGGAGGGGCCTTACAGCAAGCACTCCACTACATCAGTCCGACGCGAAATATGCGGTTTCAATAGTTTTTTAGAGTGGTGGATAGTCGCCTCACGAAGCCTTCAAGTGATTCGTCATTTTGTGCGGGCTCAGTGTGTGCGCGAGTGACTGTCGTGTGCTCCGCCTAATCAAAAAATACCTTTGATTGTACTGGGATTTGTAGCTGTCAGTGGACGTCACGCGAAATATGCTACGACGGCCCAGCTGTGATCGCTTCCAAGTTACTTACGAACCGAACTCAAATTAGAAATTTGGGTAAGTGATCAGTCCTATATCAAATATGCGAATGTTGAGCCATAATAGAGTACGTCAGCTCTTTGTTAGAGAAGCACGGCAGCTAGCGTGGGCTGGTTATGATGAAAACAAAACTACTTGATCTGACAAGTTTTGAGAGAGGAAAGCTACTCTATAAAAGTAATGATACTAAATTCATTTCTAAAAATGAATAGTTTATAGAAATTTGACTCACAAACCAAGGTTTGGCGATACTGTAGATTGATTTAGGTGAGAAACGGTACTTGTAATATAACAATTATTGTGTTTACACTAAATCTGAAATTTTAGAAGGATAGAGGGGTTGAGGGAGTGTTTATTAAGCATAAATCTGCAGCTGCATTCTATAACTCATGTGGTGAATGTATTAAAATCTTAGTAACTTTTAACCCAACTAGAAAAGTAAATTGTATGGGAGGGGGAGGTTCTGGAAATTTAGTAGGATTTGTTCAATTTGCTGTTCTTCCCAGTGATAACCGATTTCTGACCAGTTATCATGTATTACCGTAACCAAACATACTGCTTGATCCGTTTTGGCAGAATTTGAATGAGAGGAAAGCTGCTCTATAAAAGTAATGATACGGAGTAAATTCATTTCTAAAAATGAATAGTTTATAGAAATTCTGACTCTCACACACAAGGCGATACTCATAGATTGGATTTAGGTGAGAAGGGTGTAATGCAATTATGCTGAGAGTGTTTACACTAAATCGGTGTTGGTGTGAGACAAACTTGTTTCAGAAGGATAGGAGGGGTTGAGGGAAGGGGGCGCAGCATATCATGCAGCTGCATTCTTGTACTCACTATGTTGGGATACTTAGTGGCACTTATCTCATCGGATGGGAGGGAAAAGTATCTGAGGGGAGGGGGAGGTTCTGGGTGTGTTTTAGAGGTCGCCGCTCAGATAACCCCATTTTGTAGGCCACTGGCCACTGCCTCTAGCGTCGACCCCATAGGAGGGTGTCCAAGACTTTCGACCTGGGCACAGCTCAGAGGGGATGCTCAGCATGCCCCTGCCACAAAGGCGTCAATCATACTGTCGTTCTGGGTTCGGGAAGGGTGTCACCGTCCTGCTCATGCCGTCGGGCACAGGAGTGGCACGAGGTTACCGCACAGGACAACCGCACATTGGGATAGCCCAGCGCCCTGCGCCTCTGGTGTCAATCATCCACTTCACATCAGGATATCTGAGAGGATGCTCCTCCTCTCGGTTGAGAGTACGAACGGTGATTGTTGGCCTGTTGTCCCACCACCACCTCTCCTGCCCTTCCCCGAATTCTAAACGTACACTGGCGCCATGTAGGTTGCTTATCTACACGGCGGAAGGATTAAACCCACACAATTGCAACTACGTGCCTGCCGCACGTACTCCTAGTTGATGACTTTTGCACATTATATGGTGTCGAGACTAACTAAACATCACGTAATGTCTAGTTACTAAACGTACACGTACACGTTGTAACGTGCACACAATTGCACACTTGGGCCCATATCCTAGGCATATTGTCACAATGGGATACTTCGAGAAAGGGCGGTCACACCACATGGTGTGCAGTTACTAAACGTTTCGACAAGTGTAGAGCAACTGCACACCAGCTGACGTTTAGATCAGCTCGACACCACCAAATGTTTAGTTTTTGCACATTTGAAACTAAACACCAATTGATGTGCAGAACTAAACATTTGTTTTCCCAGTGTATGTCCTGACCTGCTGCGTCCTCGAGCGTCTGTGGCCGCGGGTCCGCGCGGAGGGGCTCTACGACAGCAAGCACTGCACTACATCAGTACCTGAAACACACAAGCGGTTAATTAAACTGTGGGTACGGAAAATGTACGGAAATGTTCCCGCTAATTTTAATCCGGAACTCCGTTGCAGTACGGTGCCTGTAACGGCGTTCCGTACCTTCTGTCCATTACTGTACCAGGCAATATGAGGTACGGAACAAGATACGGAAACAAACCGTACTTCATTGAGAAAACCAGTATTTTCAGGGGGTACGGTCTCCGTAGCAAGCTCCGTACCACAGGTACCTGTCATTAATGATCGAACAGCGCGTTGTGTGTGTGTGTGTGTGTGTGTGTGTCGGGTGGTGTGTGTGGCGTTGGGTTGGTAGTTGAGGCGGGGCGGGGCCACAGTCTGACCGCATAGCGCCTCCTGAACCAAATCATCCCTAGGGCGGGGCGGGGCGGGGCGGGGCGGGGCGGGGGGGCGGGATTCCGTTCACCATAATGACTGGGATGTGCTGCTCCGTGCTGAGTGGTTGGCCGCGCTGATGGCGCCCGGGCCGGCCCGGGCTCTCTGCCTGCCCCTATCTCTCCCCGCCCCGCCCCGCCCCGCCTGGAGTGGGGGCAGCTGTCTCCTACACGGGCTGCTTGCTCTCGCCGCCTTCTGGCGCGGGGGGGGGTGGGGGGGGGGCGGGAGGCCGGTGGCGTTCTCTAGGAGAGTCATGAGCGGAGCCCCCCTCGCCACCGCCCCACCGCGCCCCGCCGCGCCCCGCCGCGTACCGCCCCCTTCACCAACATACTTCACCCATCTCATCAGTTCCGCCCAAGTGGGGCGACTCCACCCCGCCCCCCGCGCCCCACCACATCACTTTCACCAGGTCCCAGCCTAGCGCCCGGCCGGGCGGCCTAGCTGCCCAACAAACCAAAGCCCACCCCGGCACATCACGAGCCCTGAGCCCTGAGTGGCGCGCCCGGGCATCAGGAAAATGTCCATCCACCGCAACAGAAATGAGGGTAAGGCAAAAAAACTAGGACAGAGGCTTGATGAAGCCGTCCGTTCTGTTCCCACTACTGCAGTAGGGAAATGGTGTGTAAAAAAAGAAGAAAGAATAACAAAATAAAAGGGCCAGTATAAGTTGCGGGTTAAGCATTCAGCCCTGCCGCGTGCTGCAGGGGGAGGAGGTGGAGGTGAGAAGGCAGGCAACACTCGTCCAGCACCACGCCGCCAAACTCTGCGCCCAGCCTCCCCACCTACAAGCCGGCCCAGAAACTCTTAACATTTTTCTCATTTCTCATGCCGAGCCCGACCGGACCGCCTATGCGGCGCAAAAGTATTGAAAAAGATCAGAGCGCCCCGCCTCTCTCCTCTCCATCTTCCTACAGCACGTATGCCGTTGTGCCATAGGGTGGGGGAGGAGGGTGAGGAGGCGGGGAGGAGAGAGAGAGAGAGAGAGAGAGAGAGAGAGAGAGAGAGAGAGAGAGAGAGAGAGAGAGAGAGAGAGAGAGAGAGAGAGAGAGAGAGAGAGAGAGAGAGAGAGAGAGAGAGAGAGAGAGAGAGAGAGAGAGAGAGAGAGAGATTGGTGAGGAGGGAGATGTCACATACTTAGGGGTGGCGGCCTGTGGCGGGAGCTGTGGTGGCACGAGGAATGCCAAGGGAGCAGGGGAGGGAGGAGAGGGGGAGGGGGAGGGAGAGCGAGAGACGAAGGAGAAGAAGAGGTGAATGGAGAGAGGGGTGGGTGGCATCCGGCCGGCATCCGGCTTGGGGGCGGCATTTGGAACGAGGCGAGGCTGCTGCTTGCGGAGCAGAGGCGGGGCGGGGCGGGGCGGGGCGGGGCAGGGCGGGGCGGGGCGGGGTTAAAGCGGCGCGTAAAGAGAATCGTGCCAATATGTCCAGGCGGACAGGGAGGGCCGGGAGGGACCGCGAGGGCGAGAGATGATGTGCAGCGGCAGCAGCGGCGCCGAACCGACTCACTCTGGCCGACTTCCAGGCGGCAGCTCGAGTCGCACAGCCCTCAATGACCAGCTCTATCGCGAAAAGAAAGGCGCGAAACAGCACCCCTTATTTTTATTTTTATTTTTTTTACTGCCAGTATGTAGGGCTACGGACCCGAATCTCGCATTGTTTCAAAAGATTACAGCAGTTTGTCATTCTCTTTCCAGACAAAAAAAAAGACAAGTCGGACTAATGTGTGTGTGCGACCTCGTGCTGACCGCGGCGCGCGGACGGTTTATGGTAAGCCTCATGTGCGTCGCGCGGCTGGTGCTGGTGCGGCGCAGTCCGGGCCGCGTAGCCTACCGATGTTGGGGGCCCTGTCTGGCCTCACCTCACGCCCCGCCCCGCCCCACCCCGCCCCGCCCCGCCCCGCTCCGCCCCAGCCGAGTGCCAATGTCCATTACCAGCAGCTCAGCACGCCAATCACGGCGGTACGGCTTCTCCGACAGGGAGAAGGAGAAGGAGAAAAGGAGGCGAGGGCGTAAAGAAAATGAAGAGGAAAAACAGAGCGGGGAGAGAGCAGGGGAAAATCGCGAAACCGTCCCCTCTAGCAGCAGAATATTCCGCTACTTCTCTGCCCACGTCTCTGTGTTTTGTATTTTCGTGTAGGTGCGCGGTCTTTTTTTTTGTGCGCCGCCCGCCCCGCCCCGCCCACTCATATTTTTTTTGCCGACTGGAGTGCTAGAGTGCCCAGCTCCCCCCGCGGCGGTTCCCATGCATGTTCCCCTTCTCTCTTATCGGGTTGTGCGGGTTGAGGCCGGGCCGCCGCCGCCGAGCAGGAGCGGAAGGGGGAGGGGGGAGGGGGGGCAGGCGCCTGCTCAAAGTAGAAAGGAAGTCAAGCGCGCTCTGCGGGTGGGTACACGCCCCGCCCCGCCCCACCCCGCCCCGCCCCACCGCACCGCACCGGTTACTCACGGACGCTCGGTTGACCGCGTCGTCTGCTACACCAGGCGCCGCGCCGGCGGAGAGGCGCCTGCTGGGTGCAGGGGCGGGGCGGGGCGGGGCGGGGCGGGGCGGGGCGGGGCGGGGTGGGGCGGGGTGGGGAGGGGCCGGGAGCGTGGGCGTGCCCGTTCTCGGGGGCGTTCCGAGAGGCGTGCCGGGGGTGAAACGTCTTGAAGGGTCACTGCCTCTGAGGACAATCAGACGAACGAGCCCCTTCCCTCCCCCGCCCCACCCCGCTCCGCCCGCTGCTCGGCTGCCCCCGTACTCATTGCGCCAGACAAATAGAGTGGCGAGGCGGCGGCGGTGGAGAGACTGAGAAAGAGGGAGTGAGAGAGGCGTGGGCGCGGGCGGGCGGGGGCAGGCGGGGGCGGGCGGGGGCGGGCGGGCGATGTGGGGGCGGGCAGGAAAGGTGGCCGCCCGGCGGCGCCGGGCCAGACACAGAGCAGGGAGAAGGGGTGCTCGAGTATTCCACGCCGCGCCGTGGAGGGAAAAATGCTAAAAATTACAGGGGCGTTGACCGTCAGGCCGTCCCGCGTGGGGGCGGGCCGGCGGGCAAATGCAAAAGGGTGGGGAGGAAAGTTTAAAAAAAAAAAAAAAGGTGAATTATGTTTCAGTTATCGCGCGTATCTCAGGGAAGAGCTGCACATGCGAGCGCTGCTGCCGCTGGCTCGGAGATTTAGTCTCGGGAAAGGAGCGGCCTCTCACCCAGCCGATATCGACTCTCTTCGTCAGCCGGAAGTCACTCTCTCTCTCTCTCTCTCTCTCTCTCTCTCTCTCTCTCTCTCTCTCTCTCTCTCTCTCTCTCTCACAAGCGCCCCCACCCTCTGCCGAAACCCCCCGTCGGTCGTCCTGGCGCCGACCACAGCAATCCCTTCCAACTGCCGAATTCAATTGCCTCCCTATAGCTGTCCGTCTATCGCTCCAAAACCACCAGACCCACCCACTTGCTTAGGAGGCCATCCCGACCCCATGCTCGGCCTATCATTCTGCTACTCGCTCACTCACTCACTCACTCACTCACTCACTCACTCACTCACTCACTCACTCACTCACTCACTCACTCACTCACTCACTCACTCACTCACTCACTCACTCACTCACTCACTCACTCTCCCACCCGCTCCGCTCCCTCACTGACTCGCTAACACTCACCCTGGTTACTCTTCCACTCGGCTCCCCCTCCCCTCTCTCCCTCCCCGCGCGCACCCCCCTGTCCTTCCACTGTTCTTCCTCATAACCTTTCCCATCCTAACCTTTCCCATGCCGGATCAATGCGGCGCGCAGCTGACTGTCAGCCGCCGTCAGCGCCGCCCCGCCGCAAAGCTGAGCTGAGCTGAGGGGGAGCTGCTGACCGCTCAGCGCGGACACGTGCGCGGCCCCGCCACAGAGCTGAGCTGAGGGGGAGCTGCTGACCGCTCAGCGCGGACACGTGCGCGGCCGGGCCGCGGCGCAGGCCAGGGGCGGGTGAGGTGAGTCAGCAGGGCGGTGCAGGATAAGGGGAAGGGAGGTTTCAGAATGTTTAAGCACCGCGGGAACACGGGGCGGAAACACGGGCCTGATCAGTGGCAGGTGGGGGCCAGGGCCAGAGCGGCCCGCGCCACGCGACACTGGGCGACACGGCACGGCCCCATCCGCGCCATCCCCCCCCGTCAGCTGCTGTGCAGCGCTTGTGCGTCGTGCACCGTGCGCGTCAATCGCCACCACGACACCACTCACCTGTGTTGCTATGACGCTACGCGGGCGGGTGGCGCCGGCCTGGCGTGGCGGAGCGTGGCGGGGCGTGGCGGGGCGGCCCGCTCGTGTGAGTGTGAGTGGGTCCTGACTGCGCGGGGGGCGGGGGGAGCGAGTCGTGTGGGCCCGCGCCTGGACGCGCGGCGGGCGGGCGTTGCGCGACGGGCACGGCCAGGCCACCAACTGGACTCCCCGCGCCCGCTGCCAACCGCCGCCGCCGCCGCCGCCCACCCGCGCGCCCCGCCACGCCCCCCCCGCCACGCCCCGCCACGCCCCTCTCCGCCCCCAGTCGCGCCCGCTCGATGCGCGCCGGCGCGCTGAGGCGGGGCGGGCCCCACGGCCCCCGGCGGCCGCCCCGCCCGCCCCCGGCCCGCCCCCGTACCGGCCCGCCCTCGGCCCCAGCCGGCCTGGTCCGTGCCGGGCGCCGCGCTCAGCCTCGGAGTACGGGGAGTGAGGGTGACGGAGGCGGGAGGGAGGGTAACGGAGGAGGGTGACGGAGGGAGGGAGGGAGAGAGCGTGACGGAGAAGGGAGGGAGGATGGAGGAGGGAGGGAGAAGAGGAGAGGTGGGAGAGCGACGCGGGCGTGCTGGCGTGGCCTACTTCTGACTGTACCCTCGGCATTGTCACCAGCCCGCGTGCGCGCGCGTACACGCACACGCACACACACACACGCGCGCGCGCTCCGTCGGGTAAACACGTGACGCCAAGCTTGCGCTTACCTCTGTGTGTGTGTGTGTGTGTGTGTCCGTGAGTTCTCGCTTACCTGTCCCCGTGTGTGTGCGCTGGTCATCTTCCAGGGACGCTCTGTGCACACAGAGCAGAGGTCACGGGGCAGAGCGGGGCAGAGCGGGGCTGGGCAGAGCGGGGCGGGGCGCGCACAATCATCATACAGAGTTCCCATGGGAGGCCATGGGCAGGGTAAGGTCTCCGCGTCGACAATGCCTACCGATGAGTCATGGGGGGGGGGGGGGGGGGCTGGGGGAAGGGGGGGCGCGGGGTCGGGCCGGGCGCTGCCATAGGCAGACCATGACGAGGCAGCAGCCCCGCCACCCCCTGATCGTCAACATGCCCTGGCGGCCTAGGTGCCAGACCACGCCGCCCCCCGAGGGTGAGCGGTGGCTGGCTCCCCCTTCCCCTCCCACCCCCTCCACCCCCACACCCAGAGGAGGGGCGCACGGCGGGGCTTAACCACTCCATGCCACGCCACCCTCGCACTTATCGCAAATCTCTTAATTTCTTCTCTCCTCTCTGCAGCGGAGGCCAGCCTTTTGAAGGTCTGTTCCCGCCCTCGTCCCCGCCCCCTGGTCGCCCCCCCCCCCCCCCTTCTGCCTTGCAGCCTCGGCTGTATCGACCAGCGGCACGGGCCGGCGGGGCCCGCTCGTTGGCCTTAGGCCAGTGGGGAGAGCGTTAGGCCAGCCTTAGGGGTGCTTTTGTTTAGGTAAGGACCTGCGGCCTCTACCCTGCCTCTTCTCGTCCCTTCTCTCCTCTCTGTCGCCACGGCTGCTTGCGACTGCCTCATCGCCACCCTTCCCCGCCCCCTGCTTGCTCGCTCTGCCTCGCTCGCCCTAGCTCTCGCGCTCGCTAACTCGCTCTCTCGCTCCCTCTTGAGCGCTGGCTCGCTCGCCCTGCCTCACTCTCGCTTTCGATCTGGCCTGGGCCCGGTCGAGCCGTGCAAGTGAGGACCCCAGCCGACCTTGACACACATCCTTTCCGCAAATTTGTTTTTCTGCTTTCGTCAGCCCCCCCCCCCTCCCCCGCTCCCCCGCGCGGCACTTTCGTAGTCGTTTCTGTTTTCTTTTCCGCTCGCAAATGGCATCGCGAGGAGAGAAGGCGGGACCATCGCGCGAAACTTAAAACTCGAAGACATAATTTTCATGATGAAAGCAGCAGCAGCAGCGCAGCACCCTTCCCGTCCCCGTCTCCGCCCTGCCTCCCTCCGGGGCCGACTTCAGCAGGCCGGACTAGACACTACGGGGGAGGGCGGGGGCGCTCAGCAGCATGAGATTTAAAGAAAATTATAGACATACAATTAGGGACCGCAGTCTCCATCGACTCGCGGGGTAAGAAAAGGGTTAGGGATGGGGGGGAGCGCGCTGCGGCTGGCTGCGGTTCGAATACCAACGAGGCCCCGCTCACACTGCACAGACAATGCGGCACTCTGGAGAACCAAGTGTGTAGATGTATTCATTATTCACTGAACACTTACAGGTATTCAGTAAATAATGAATCCATGGCCATGTAAGCAGTAAAGAGTGTGTACCGGTTGTTTCTTTGATTGCGGAACAGTGTTGCGGGTTTGCCTACCCCATTGGCCCGTAAGAAGCCATGGCCCCTGCAGCGCTGGAGAGTATGCAATCCCGCAACACTGTTACGCATTCAAAGAAACACCCGGTACATGCCAAGGTACACACTATTTGCTGAATACCTTGGCATGTACACACGTAGTTTCTGTGTGATTTTTCGTGTGTACATGCCAAGGTATTCCGCAAATAGTGTGTACCTTGGCATGTACACAGTATTTACTGAATACATGGCCATGTATTCATTATTTACTGAATACCTGTAAGTATGCAGTAAATAATGAATACGTGTACACACTTGGTTTTCCAGAGCAGCGGCGGCGGCGGCTCAGAGTTTTTAAGAGGGATTGCGACACAAACGAGCTGAGGCGCGCAATAGAGGCTCCGCGGATGCCCGTAAAGGGGTAGGGTGCGGGGGCGGGGGCGGGGGCGGGGGCAGGGCCGGGGGCGGGGCACCTCTAGCTGCTCGCGGCAATGCCATTGCCAAGGCCAGGGCACGGTGGAGGTACTACCCCACCCCCGCGGGGCCCCGGCCCTAGCCCTACCGGGGGGCCCTACCGGCACCAGCCGCGGCCACCTAAAGGATTACCCCGGCCCCCGCCCCGTCCCTCTCGAGGAGGGGTAGCATGCGGGGGCGGAGCGTGGCGGCGCTCACTCGCACCCCCGGCACAGCCCCAGGGTCCCCGAGACCTCCAGGCCACCTAGTTTTATTTCTTTTTATCCCCTGGCACCTTCCTTTTTTTTCGTGCTTGCCGTAGCCGGAAGACAAAACGGTGGGCTGCAGTGGATCCTCCTTCCCCACCCTCCTCCCCCCACGGTGGAGGTACCATTTGCGCCGGTAACCACCCCTAGTAGAAGCAGGGCGGGGCGGGGCCGGGGCGGGGCCGGGCGGGGCCCGGGCGGGGCCGGGCGGGGCCGGGCGGGGCCGGGCGGGGCCGGGCGGGGCCGGGGCGGGGCCGGGGCGGGGCCGGGGCGGGGCCGGGGCGGGGCCGGGCGGGGCAGGACCTGCACGTCCACGGACATGTGTGTCAGGCAGGCGCTGTGAGGGTCCCCACAGCGCTGACCCACAGCCCGAGGCGTGACCATGCAAGGTGGAGGGGTGTAGCGTCCTCAAAGGGCCTCTGCCTGCCTGCCTGCCTGCCCGGCGTTTTACCAAGTTTCGGGGCAGCGCACGCAAAAAAATAAAATTAGAAAAGACATGCCGAGGGAAAAGAAAGGACGGGATAAAAACCTCATCTAGCCTTGAGTGCGACGCTTTGCCCCTATTGGCGACACAGGTGCGATACACTGACACTGCGCGGAGCCGCGGCGCGGCCCTTATCGCGGCGAAACAACGACGAGGTAGGCAGGCAGGCAGGGCGGGAGATACCGAGCCGGATGTACCGGGCGTTTCATAAAAGTCGCAGGTGCGGGTGGGTTTGCCTACCCAAGGGGCTATGGCGCCTTACGGGCAGATCGGGTAGGCAAACCCGCCCCCACCTGCGTCCTTTATGATACGCCCGGTACTGCCCCCCTGCCCTGCCCGTGCGCCCTGCGCCCCCACGCATCGGCTCGGCTCACATCTTTTTCTCACATTTCGGCCCCGTCCCTTCCCTTCCCCAAGCTTAAGCGTCCCTATCAGCCCGGCCTCACTACGGTGGACCCGACCGCCACCCTCTCCGCTCCGCGGCGCTATCTCCTCGCACGCAGCGCGGCCCGGGCCCTTCAGATGACCCGGTTGGCTGCTGGATATCAACAAAAATAAAATACGCGAGCTGTTCCGCGGCCTCCGCCGCAGCTCCCTGCTGCCCTCGCCCTCGCCTGCCCCGTGTTTCTGCCCCGCAGCCCTCAGTGTTTCTTTCGCCCAGAGAACATGAGCAATTTTCCCGGCCAAACTACGCGAACCGGACGGGCCGGCGGTGGCAGCGCTACACGTCCCTCTGCAGAGGGACACTGGTGAGGAGGGGGAGGAGGGAGGGAGGAAGGGAGGGGCAGGTGCCGCGGGTCGCGGCCTCGTAAAAAAAAGAGTGTAGCGTTTTATATTACTCCATTTTTGATAGGGTACTCAAAGGAGCGGGGTAGGGGCGGGGGCGGGTGACTATGGGAGTGGAGCTGACTGAGTGCGAACAAGTTTAGGCCCCAAAACTCGGGAGAGAAGAGGCAAAGAGGGTGTTGCAAAGCAACGCACCCAAGAGTCGTCGAGCGTGCCAGGATTTTCTCCGGCGTTTAAGCAGAAGCAGCATCGGGCGCAAGGAGCGGGCGGGGAATAGCGAGGGGACAGGGAGGGGAGGCGGGGAGCGTAAGCGCCTGCGGTCGTAGGAGTACGTGCACGAGGTTGCACGAGGCCGTAGAGAGTCGAAAGGGCTCTTGGAGGATCGTGGAGGGTCGAGATGGTTCGCGGAGGGCCATGGAGGTCCGTTCCATGGAGAAACGTGGAGTTGTCGTGGCTCCGATTCGGGCGGACCAGGCAGGGCCAGGGAAGGCTCGACGCCAACACCTCCTATTATTGACGCTCCCCGGGCGCTTCTGCTGAAGGTGAAATATTCATTTTGAGCCGGCGAGGCGAGGGTCGAGGGGCACACCCGACCCGTCCCGGCCCGGGGCCCGGGTAGCCGGAGCCGGGGCCGCGCTGGCGCGCTCACACCCACACCCACACCCACACCCACACCCACACCCACACCCACACCCACACCCACACCCACACTATTCACCCCCCACCCCGCTCTCGCATACCCCATCCAGCCATGAGGACCGCGTCCGAAAGGCCCACCGCCTGCCCCCTTCCTGCCCCTTCCCGAGCACAGGAGGGAGAAGGGAGCGCCTCCGAATAAAGAGCAGAGACTTTACGGATTCTTCTCACGCGCTGATATGAATGGTGTGTGCGGCGGGATGCTATAAAGCCAGCCCTGTTCGTGCTAAGAGGAAGCGCACTGCACGCATCTGGAACGCATCGAGAACGCCTCTAGAACACTGTTCTAGCAAGCCTGTCCTAGCAATGAGGCGTGTGGCACTTCTGTGGCAAACTCATCACAACTCTGTTCTGGCATTGCTACAAGCACAGCAAGCCATGACTGTCAGCATTGATTGAGTATGATTCACCCACGAAAATGTTCCCGTACTTTTGATAATTTTGTTTATGATTCTGGAGGATTTCTGTGCTTAACTTGGGGTTTTTAGGACGAAAACAACCAGAAATAACCGTTCTCCAGGCATAACAGCACAAGTACACAATGGACCTCTTAAATTTAAGGCTCCACTAGCAGACGACAAAATAGCAGCAAAGTATGAAAAACTCAGAGGACTCTAGTCCATTTTATTTAAAGTAACATTAAAGCTGATAAACCTAATTTACGCTCTTTTTACCATACCAAGTTTTACAGAAACATTGTCATTGCAGGTCATCATACAGCAATCACAAGATTTGTTCATATATTTCAAAAATGGGAATATTTCGTGTGCTGTGGTGGTAGCAGTGTACATCAGATGATAGTCGCTTGTTCTCAAATCCAGCGGTATTTATGTTCGTCGGCTTGTGTATAGCCCGAGTGTCAAGGCGGTCTAGGCTTCCACATTAGTTGCCTTTAATTTTCACTGATTGTTGAGTTTATTGCATAATATCTATTCCTGACAGTAACATGACTGAAATTCCTGCAATGTTTGGGTTGATCGTGTCTGGGAGAATCGTAAGTATTTCGGGTACATAGTTTGAGGTTAGCAACTATTTCCCTCAGTCTTGTTTATTTTATAGTGACATTTGCATAGACACATTTAAACTTGCTTGTATTGTGCCCCCAGCACAACTTATATCTTTATCTGTGAGAAAGATTATGTTTGGAGCAGTTCACAGACCTCTTTCTTGCGAAACCCTGAGCTTTCCATGTTGTTCTAGAAGCTTCTCTAAGCAGAACATTCTATAACACTCGACAGCATTGTCGGATTACGAAATAATAGAATGAAACTATTTATCCTAATGCAACTTACCCTGATTAATCGTTCTTGTGATTCATACATTTTCTGTACTGCTTGTTTACTATCATAATATTATTTCTAATGTCTAAATGATTCGTACTCCAACCAGGTACAGACCGATTTCCAGCCTTTAACACCTACGAATCTGGTATCAACTATACCTGATGCTGAAAATATAAACCACGTAGTAGTGTTCCTTACTGGTTTAACTCCTTTTCCCCTAGATATGGGAGGACTAGGTAAGTGGCTTACAATCACAACTTACAATCACGTAAGTGAATCAATATTTATTTTTTAATGAACATGTTTCTTCTGATATTTTTCAGTTTTCTTTGGTTGGCCAGATGAAACCACCGGCACTAGTAATTGGCAGTTATTAGGCTACATATCTAATGACAAACCATCTGCTATTTTTAAAGTGTCTAACTTGAAGAAAACGTCCTCTCTTGGAGCAGGATGTCAAAACCCTTTTGCACTTCATGTTAGTATCACCAGACAGGCTTCTACATTTTTATTATTTAAAATTATTTTCTTCAATTTATATTTTTAATTGTTTTACCAATGGACATTTCCTTCTAGGTATCAAAAAATGCTCAAATAGGGATTTCAGTAGAACCCCTAACGTCAGTTCAACAACAAGTAAGTCAAATTGCTTCTTCGACTGATGGATCAACAGCTACTAACTTCCGTGATTTCTGCTCTAAAATGTTAGAGAATTTTATGAACTATGCCAGTAGTTTTTCTCAAGCACAAAGTCAAATTGTTTCCAATCCTTCAGAACAATATGTACCCTTATCGACTCTACAGTCTTGGTATAATAATTTTAATCGACGACTAGAACAAAACCCCTATTTTTGGAGAACGTAGATCATTTTTATTTCTAATAGATATTTGTTTTTTATATTTATTAATAAAAATATCATTACGTGTGTCATAATGTGATGAACATGTACCCACTGTTCTTTGCATTACTTTTGTACCAATTTTATACAATGTACTTCTTGCCAGTTTTAGATGTGTGATAAAGATTTGGGTTTATTTAGTACATTGTGAAGGTAATCTAATTCTAATGTAAGTGTACCCTGTAACAAAATAATTTTTCGGGTTACATATTATGTTAAAATTTTTGTTCTAATATGCCTAGAGAAAATGTTCAAAGTAGTCACTCATATTATTATGAGATTTGTTTTGTATTTATATTTCTCTAAATTTTTTAATGTGCTCCATACCAGTTTGGACTGCCCCAACAATCATAAAGTGAATGACTTTACATGTGTATATGTGCATTTAGAGTGCAAAGACATGACCCCTTCATTTTTTTATTGGGTGTAATAGCTGAAGAATGAATCCTGTCATTATATAAAGTGCTTTTATTTTTCTGACGTCAAAATCTTAAAAATCACCGCGTCGTCCTACAACAAATTATTTTGTCCCTTCCCTAGTTCATTTGTGACTCTCTACCCCAACCCCATTTCCTTCAATACCCGTGAAGCCGGGTTGTGATGAAAAAGAGCCGACAGTGTTGGTGGGCTCCGACGGCGGGTGGCAGCACTGTGCACCCCCCTCACTCGTACAGGCCTGCCACCCTTGTAGGCGCTAACTCGTGCCAGCCCGGCAGAGAGGGGGTGGTAGGCAGCGGAGGACCGTGGGGGCGCGGGCCGGGCCGGGCCGGGCTTCGATCCTCGCTCCGAGGCGAGGGCGGCGCTGGCGGCGTCCATGCTCCCCCACCTCTGGGCGCTAAGCGTCGCAGTTGTCGGTGGAGGCCGCAGAGTGGGGGCGCACTAGAGAGAGAGGCTAGGGGAGGGAGCGGGCGAGCAAGAGAGAGGGAGGGAGCGAGAGCGGCTCGCGGCCCGGGGTATCGCGGGAGGGCGGCCCGCAGGCGGGACAGCACAGCGCGGCGTAGAGTCAGCGCGCGGCCGGCAGCCCCGACGCACCGCTCCCGGCGCTCACTCGTGCCGCTCCGCCACCGCAGCGCCGCGACGCCCGGCCCGGCCCGCACCGGCGAGGCGACGCCACGCGACGAGACGCGCCGCGGCGCCGGCGTCGCACCAGGACTGCTGGCACAGGAGGATCAGAGCTGCATGGACGCCGGCGGCGGCCTGCTCGACGGACACCCTGCATCTGTCGGACCCGGAGCTGTCTGGTGACCGGGGGCGGCGCAGCGGCGAGGCGCGGCGCGGCTGCAGGAGGTGAGTGTCGCAGTGTCGCACCGCGGCCCGTCCCGGCCCGGCCGGGTGGATGTAAACAAACGGCCCCACAGCGCCCCCCCACCCCCACCCGCGCGCCGCACTGCAGCAGCAGGGGCAGGGGCAGGGTAGGCATCGCGTTGAGCCGGACGCGGACAAGCTCAGCCGTGTGGTTAGGCAAACCAACCGGACTGACCATGCTCGGCCCGGCCCGGCCCGGCGCGCTGACCGCACGATTAGGATAGAACGGTGCGGTGCTGCGCTGCCGTTGTTAATAACCATGCAGGAGTCGTTTCGCGCAGAGCAGAGGGTGGTGCGGTGCGCTGCGGCGACCAGGGTGCGGCGGGGCGGGGCGGGGCGGTGTTTCGCCTCGGTGCCCGTGCACCCCCAGGCCGAGCCCCCCGCCCCGCCCCCGGCCGTACTATAGACGTGCCCTCCTGCCGGCCGGGCCGTAAATGCCCCTGGGACACGGCATAAAGCATCGACCGATTGGGTGAGCCGAGCGCGAAAGCGTCCGGATTGGCACGAGGGATAATTCTATCTCTATTTCGGGTTACGCTCACTGCGGACAATCCTACCCCCGTTGCTGCCGCAACGTACATACACCCTGCTCCCCCTCCGCACCTCCCCGCCCCGCCCCTCGCCTCGCACCCCCGCGGGCCGGCCCCGGCCCGGCCGCCGCGCCGGCAGGGTCAGCGGGCCCGGCTGGGCTGGCGCCGGCCCGGGATTGGCAATGCGGATAATTCTATCCGCGCTGCGCTGTCTCACGCGACGCTGCCCGCCCACCCTTTTCTATCCGTCGCTACCCCCCTCGCCGCCTCGCACGGCCGCGCTCTCTTTTCTATCCCGGCCCCCTCGCGCCATTCACTCTATACTTCCGGCTGGAGGGAGAGGTCTCGGCGTGCCAAGCCAGGCGGGGCGGGGCGGGGCGGGGGGCGGGGCGGGGCGGACGGCAGCGGCAGCCCTGCTCGCCCCGCTCTCTATCGCGCCCATCGTCTATCTATCCGTCCGTGCTCGTGCTCTATCCGGCCGGGTGGGCGGCCTGGCGCGGCGGGTGGGCGGACGCGCGGGCGCTGCAGTCTGGGTTTACAAGATTACTCTGGGTTACTGACGAGGCAGGCCTTACTGTTATTGTATTAGCAGTCGGCTTGGCCCTACCCGGCACTGCCGTGCCGTGCCGGCGGCCTTGGCGACGTTTGAGTTTGAGCTGGGGCGGAACAGTGTGCCGACCCGACCGAGGGTGGGGCGGGGCGGGGCGGGGCGGGGCGGGGCGGGGCCATCGACAGTTTATGATTTTAGCAGCAGCATCCCCCGCCTCCCCTTATTGATTCATTATACGGCATTGGCGCCGAGCCGGCCCGGCGTGCCCGTGCAGTGCCGACGGACCAGCTCGGACCCCAGGGCGCGCGGCGCAGGCGCTCCCCATAGCGAAGCTCATTACCACCCATTCCCTCTCTCCCGGTCTCTCACGGAGCGCCTTCTCTCTCCCTCCTCCTCTCTCTTTTTCTCTCTCTCCCTCTCCCTCTCTTTCTCTCCTCCCCTGCACTCCCTCTCTCCCTTTCTGAGCGGGTCACGTACAGCCCTGGAAGTAAACAGACGGACAGGATCCTGTCAGGACAAATAAATTTTATTCCCGACTGTCAACCCTCCGGGCAAATACATTTACACGGCCCTTCCACTACTCCGTCCCGTCGCGCGAGGCACCGTCGTCGTCACAGGCGTCCCAGCCCGCCAGGCTCCGTCACGCTACAGCCCCCCCCCCCGCCCCACCCTGCCCCGCCCCGCCCCTCCCCGCCCAACCCCCCGCGCGGGCGCTAGCGGTTTTGTCTTGCGCTTCTAAAATTCACGGCCTGCAGCAGACGCTTCTAGCGTCTATTACGTTAGCTTACGTTAGGCCCCTGAGGCGGGGCGGGGCGGGGCGGGGCGGGGCTGCCGCTACAAGTTTAATAAGGGCTCTGCTCCGTCGGGCCGGTGGCGCCTCTTTTCGCCCCCTAACGGGCGCCAAGCCGGGCCGGCGGAGCCCTACCGTGGCCCTGGGCCTCCCTCCACAGCCCGCCCCGCCCCGCCCCGCCCCGCCCCGCCCCGCCGCGCCCCGCACAGTGCGTGCGAGCGTGACGGGCAGGCTTGTGTACGCGGGCCGGGCCGGGGCCGGGGACAGGCAAGAGAGAGCACGCGTGCGCACACTATAGCTATAGAATCATGGTATAAATAAAGGTGCGTGGGCGTATCCTAGTGCGACAGTGTCACTCCGCGTGACGGCCGCGTGTCACACGCTTCTATTTACAGCCCGCAGCTAGACCTCTTTCTATATGCGATGTGACGCCCGCGGTATGCGCCTAAATGACCCGCTATTTTCATCCAGGCGGCGTCGAGGGGGAATTTTCTTCCGTAATACACTGTACACCTGATCCATGTATTACGCCGTAATACACGTAATGTAATACCGAAAAACACGAGAATATGCTTTAAAGTGATTAAATCTTGTGAGTAATACAGGTGTAATACATGTCTAATACCTAGTAGTATGTACAAGATTTTCCTATGTGAATTCCCCCTCGGGCGGCGTGCAGCGGCGCGATACACCACAAACGCATCGGAAATCACGCGACGTTCTCATTTTTGATAGAATGCTGTCGCGAGCTCCACCGACAAGCCGCGACTAATCAGCAGGCCTATTGCTCTCTGGGAAACAAACAACAGCCGCGTATAGCACTGATGAATTATTCTTGACCCGAGAGGGGTGGCGCGCGGGGTAAAATTTAATCGGAAGGAGCGAAGGGGTCGGTCGGGTCTGCCTCCCCCGCCCCGCCCCGCCGGCCACCCTCTCGCTCCGTCTCTCTCCCACTCAATCACTCAAAGCTTTTCGGTCGGCCTCGCTCGCACCGCGCGCCCCGGCGGCGCGGAAGATCGAAAACGAGGATAAATGGCGCGGCGTTACGCGAATCGAGCGCCTCGCCCGGCCCGGCCCGGCCGGCTCACAGAGTGCATTACATTCCTTTTCACAGTCCCATCGCGCTGCGCCTCGGGCCGGGGAGCGAGCAGGGCACGCGCTCACAGCCGCCCCGCCCCGCCCCACCCCGCCCCGCCCCACCTTACCCACCTCACCTGGCCACTTTGCCGCAGCCGGCTGCAACCACAGCGTTTGCTCCGTTTGCTCCGCTCTCTACCTATACATACATACATACATAGAGACCGGGGAAAATCAAATGCGCGCGGAGGGAAAAAAAACATTGCGAATGTGTGCGGGACGGGACGGGGTCAGAAGGCAGGGAAAAGCGCACTGGCACCGTGCCGCGAGTGCGCTTTTGAAACTGAGCGTATATTCACATGTTCCTCACTACTTTTGTCGAGGTTTCGACTTTCATAAAATATTCCGCCGCATTTTGATGGGGAGTGGTAGAGTGAGGGGTACAAGGGGTAGGAGGCGGTGCGGTGCGGAGCGGGGGGCGCATGTAAACGCGGTGTGGACGGGGGGGTGGGGGGGGGGCAGCACGTGGCTATGCCTGCGGGCCTGCAGGGCCCTGCGGGGCGGCAGGGGGCGTCTGGCGTGAGGCTAACCGCGAGATAGACAAGGACTGCTGCCACGCCACGCACCGGCGTGGCAGCGGGGCGGGGCGGGGCCGGGGAGTCTGTCAGAAATTCATTTTTATGGCCAGGCATTCGTATGTGTCGGTGTCGGCCGTCTTTCTCACTCTCACAACGTGCCGCCTGCCACTGTCTTCCCTCTCTTTGCGCTCTCTCGCTCTTTCTCTTTATTTCGCTGTCGAGATCGCGAGGAAGCATGGGCGGGGCCGTAAGGAAGGCAGGATGAAGGCGGAGCGGACAGCGAGCAGACGAACAACGGCACGAGGCGAGACAGGCACGTCAGGCCCGTAACCGGAAGTAGACGGGCACGTCGAAACCGAGCGACCGGAAGTAGACACGCTGCCGATAATAACCCCCCCGGCTCATGGCTATAGTTAATGCTCGACACAGATTCACTGTTCAGTGTTACGCCCGCGTATGAGAGCGGGGGGGAGGGGGGGGTGAATGGCGCGGGACGTGGGAGTGGGAGGCTTGTCACTACGGCAGAATGTCGAACAGCAGCACCAACTTTCTGACAGCGCGGTGCACAGTCCACAAGGCCGCAGGACTCGTGGATACATTGGGGCGCCCGATCCAGCTCGGCATGCTTTTTTTTATTTATTGATAAAATATTGATATCGCAAACTCGGCGTTTGACGCCGCGGTCGGCGCGCGCGCGTTTTATGCCCCTGGCGCCTGGGGGCCGCTCGCTCCGCCCCGCCCCGCTCGGGCTCGCGCGCGCGCGTGCGTCAGAAGGGCGGCTCGGGTCAGCACCGACCTCGACCCGACCTCCCGTCCAAGGCGCTTATGGGACCGCACATAAAACAGAATAAGTCTTTTAGGGCTCCTAACCCCCCCGATTACACCCCGCCCCTCCCCCCTCTACCCCCGGCCCCATCAGCTGCGCTCGCCGCGCGCGGGATGTACCGCACCAGGATCAGCAGCGCGCGAGCCTTCCTTGCTCTCACCGGCGCGCCTGCCCCCTCACCTGAATAGAGCTTTTGGTGTAGTCGAGGCAAGGAGGAGGGGGGGGGTCGGAGGAGAGAAGACAATGCACCAAGTGGGGGGTACATTTACAGCTCGGTTAGCTATACGGGGAGAGGGTGGGAGGTGGGTCGGAACAGCCCGAATGCGGGTGTATGATTAATGGAATACCGTTGATGAACGCGAGCCCACGGGGGCGAGGGGCGCGAGGCAGAGGTGGGGGTGGAGACTTTACCTCCCAACGCCACGCCCATCCCCAGAGACAACCGCAAAGGCCGTGAGAAAGCTATTCTCACATTTTTCACTGGCCGTGGTGGTGGGCGTACTCACAGGCAGGGTTTTTTTTTTCACCATATGACGGATAGCGCTAATGGAAAGGGACGTCCCATGGGGCATGGGGGTTCGTCATGAAGGGGTCATGGGCCCCCCCTTATTGCCCCCGACCTTTCACGCTCTGCTGCGGTCACCACGCATTTGCAAGTGGAACACATATGCCCTCGCGTGCGACAGATAGGCAATAGGCGTAGGCAAACGCCACAGTTTGACATGTGATGGAGCCACTACAGGGCCTAATGGACGCTGATCTAGCGCGGGACGGGATGGGACGGGCGCCCCCGACCTGAGCATCTCTCTCTCAGATATGTCACGTTTCTCGCTCACGCGGACGCTCTGCTCTCTGGCGCATGCGCCCCATCGCTGTTGGCGTTAGCGCTGCGGCCGCGTTACATTCCGTGAAAAGAAGTCGAGAGAAAGAGAGGGAGAGAGAGGGAAAGAGAGAGAGAGAGAGGGAGAGAGAGAGAGAGAGCCGTGAGCCGTGAGCCGTGAGCCGGGTTGAGCTGAGGCTGTATCAATGGCTTGCTCCGCCGGCTGTATGGATAGCTACACCGCAGCCCCGCCTCGCGCAAAGGGTACCGGCAGAACGCACCCCGCCCTCCACCCGCCCTCCACCCGCCCCACCCCGCCCCACCACGCCTCGCCTCGCCCCACCACGCCTCGCGCCGCGGCGCGCCTCCACGCCAAAAGCCCGCCGAAACACGACAGCTCTCCTCCTTTGAAGCCGGGAGAGCCGACCCTCGACCCCCGACCCCCTGCGCTGCGAGCGCTGCGCCCGGCCCGGCCCGGCCCACGCAGAGCTTTCAGCGCCGGCGGCGTTTTTCCGGTTCCGTGGCCTGGCCGTGGCATGGCGAATACCAGCAGGAACTCCCGTGCCGCTGCCGCTGCCGGTAAAGCAGCTCGCTCCGGACCCAACTCGAGGACTCGGGTCTCGCTGGGCCGGGCCGCCTGGGCAAGGTCCACAGAACGGCCACCCCGGTACAAGCCAACAGGGGCCGGCCGGGTCGACCAATTAACGGGTGGAGCTCTCTCGGCTCTGCCCTACTAACCAGGCCACCTTTCCCTTTCCCAACCCTGCCGAGGTTCGAATCCGCGGGTCCGACTGACCCGGCACGGCACGGCGCGGCCTGGGGCGGGTCGGGTGGGCGGGGGGGCAGCGGTGCTTGTTACACAATCTATCTTCTCACCTTCCTCCCGCCCTCCCTTATGCCTCTACGCCTCCTCCGGCCCGCCCCTGAGCTACGCTGACCTTGTTGCTCCTTTGTGTTTGGCTCAGGGGCCGTACAGGCAAAGCCTTTGAGCTGCACCCAGGTGACCGTGGGGTAGGGTGTGGTGGGGGGGGGGGGGGCGGGCCAAGGGACCCAGCTGAGCGCCCGCGTGGCGTGGCGTGGCGTGGCGTGGCGTGGGTGGCGTGGCGTGGCGTGGCGTGGCGTGGCGAGGCGTGGCGAGGCGTGGCGGGCTCGAACTCGAGTCGGGTATTGATCAGCTTTTTGGGCGGCAGACCGGTGTATAAACGGAACGGAAGGGCGCACGGCACAGCCGGACAGAAGGGCAGCGCGTGTGTGAGTGAGAGAGAGAGAGAGAGAGAGAGAGAGAGAGAGAGAGAGAGAGAGAGAGAGAGAGATGGGGGGGAGGGGGGAAGACACGCCGCGCCGAGTGCCGGCGTTGAGCGGGACAGAGAAAAGTCGCGCCCCTATAACCCCAGCCAGCCCCAGCCAGCCCCAGCTCCGAGCCCAGCCACACCACTCGGTCTGGTCCGTCCGGTCCCGGCCCCCTTCCCTCTCTCGCAGTCCCCGTCTCGTCCCGCCCCATCCTGGCGAGGAGAGGAGGCGCCTCCGGGTGGGTATAGCGCTCCGCGCTCCGCCGCCACGCACTGGCGCAGGCTGCACACTGGAACTCACATGCTTTTCCGGGCCGGCGACGGCTGCGCCGAGGAGGGCGGGGTGGGGCGGGGTGGGGCGGGGTGGGGCGGGTGCGGCGGGGCGGGCGCCCTAACTGCTGCAGTCGTGTGTAAGCGCGCCCGCGCCCTCACCCCTCACTCCCGCCTGCCATTCCTCTCTGCCTGCCGCTCTGCTCTCTCTCTCTCTCTCTCTCTCTCTCTCTCTCTCTCTCTCTCTCTCTCTCTCTCTCTCTCTCTCTCTCTGTCCCGCGCCTAGCCTAGCCTCACCAAGCTGCTGCTTCCCTTTCTGCGTCTCTTTGTCAGAGACAGGTTGGCAGGGTTGGGCCGACCTACCGCCCCGCCCCGCCTCTGCGTCGACACGTCTTTCCTTCCGGACACAAATAATTCAGTGCTAGGGCTGCTTCGCGCCGCGCGGCCGACGTGACGGCGACGACGTGCGGGCCGGGCTCAAGACTCCCCCGCACCGTACCGGTCAGATCCGACTGGGCGCGGGGGAGAGTCGTCGTGTCATGGGCCGCGTGTGCGTGCGAGCCGGGCGGGGCGGGGCGGGGCGGGGCGGGGCGGGGCGGGGCGGGATCGTATTGGGGGGTGGGGCCGTGGGCTGCGGGGGTTCAGATGGGAACACTGCCATGTGGCGGGGCTGCTCGGCTCGGCCGCAACGCACTGTATAAAGACAAGTAGTTGAGGGGGTTGGGGTAGGGGGCGTGGGGCGCGCGTGGGGGGAGTAAGTCTGGGCTCGTGGTGGAGGTGTTCTGCCGCTCTAAGTCCCTGCCAAGCCTCGCGCCGCCCCGCGCCCCGCCCCGCGCCCCGCCCCGCGCCCCGCACCGCGCCCCGCCAGGCAGGATGTGTCTCTCTCGGGAGCCGTGTGAGATCAGAGCGAGGAGCATAGGGAGGCGGGGGTGAGGGGGATGCCCCCATCGGGGTAAAAAAAAAAGAGAAAAGAATGGGTAGTTTGAGGACGTAGCGAGCGCGGAGGAAGTGGCGGCGAAGTTGGCGGGGCGGGGCGGGGCGGGGCGGGGTGGGGCGGGGCGGGGTGGGGCGGGGCCGGGAGCGCCGCCTACAAGGAGGAGGAGTAGGAGGGGGAGAAGGAGGGCAAGGCGGCGGGCAACGAGTTTTGAAGGGGAGTTGTCGGTGGCAATGCCCGGGTTATTACGATTATTCCCAGCGGCATAGTATGCGAGATAACAGCGGCAGTCTCCCTCTTTCTCTTCCTCTTTCCCACTTTCTCTCTTTTTCTCCCCTTTATTTCTTTTATCACTCGCCCTCTCATTCGTTTCTTGTTCTTGGTCTTATAAAATTCGTGTAAATGGAAAATTCGAATTCTTAGTGAGAACCCAGGTGAAAAGGGTTCATATAAAATTATGTATTTTCCCATATGATTATGTATAATTATATATGCCCCTATATATAATCGTATATGATCATATATGGGCCCATATAAAATTATGTGTGAACCATACGCATATATAGGTGACTAAATATACGTTTATATAGCCATATATGATTGCATGTTAACATGCACACCTATGTATGAGTAAACATAGATGTGCACATATGCAAAGACACGTATATGGAAGACTAATACTGAATCACGTACTTCTATATAGTATGGTTAAAAAAGATAGGAACTACGTTAGTACCATATACTATATAGTATATGCACATATATGGGAATATGCAATCATATATAGGTATGTAAACCTATATATATATAGTAACCTGTATATGAGCATATATGGGTCCACACATATACGGGCCCATATATGCCCGTATATGATTAAAGGCATATATAATTTTACATAATCATACACATGGGCATACAAAATTCTATATGAACTCATTTCACCTTGGAAACAGGCTCCTCCAGCACCCTGTAGGCTATGCTGTGCCGCCCGCACGGATGTGCGCCGGGACTGCCTACCCGCACGGCGCCCGCAGACAGGCGCCAGCCGCCAAGCCCCGCCCCGCCCCGCCCCGCCCCGCCCGCTCGGGACCGGACACCAAGGCCAATACCGTACCGGCCTGGCCTATACATTACACATTACTGAGACGGGACGGGAAGCCTTACTTGCTTCGGACGCCGCCGGGGGTCTGTGTGGGAATGAGTGAGAGAGAAAGCGAGAAAGGGCGGGACAACTGAGGGGTGTGAAAGGGCTATAGCCGGGCCCAAATGGTTGGGGGGCGATGGGGCAGCCCCCCTCCCCCTTCCACCAGCCCTCTCACCCTCAGCTCATTCTGCCTCATACCATACTTTCTCGTTTTTCCGACTGACGCCGGCCGGAAGTGGAAGTGCCCCACTCCGACCCGTCCCTCTGGAACGCACAGCTAGCAGGGAAAGTTAAGGCGGCAGGGGCTGAAGCTAGCAAGCCTATTGCAGGGCACGGGGGTGGGCGGGGATGGGGGGGGCTCAACGCTCCGCCACGCCCCGACGTTGTACCGTAACTTAACGTCTGCACAGTGCACACTCGTAAAAGGGACTGGGCCGCTCCGCTCAGCAGCGGGGCGGGGCGGGGCGGGGCGGCGTGGTTGACGGCCGGGCCTCGCCGGTAGGGGTAGGGGTAGTGGTACGGAGGGGCAGGGATTGGTAGGGGTAGGGGTAGGGGTAGGGGTAGGAGTAGTGGTAGGGGTAGGGGTAGGGGTACACCACTAAGTGACAGGGGACGTGCCGCTCGCTCGCGGTACTGTACACCGGACAGCGCGACGCGGCGGTCGACGGTCGACCGCGGTCGGCCAGAGTCACAGAGGGACTGTGCGGTCTCCTCAAAATGGTCGGAGGAAATCTTCCCTCTTTTTCTTTTTGCCTGTAAAGTCGACCTTACATTTGATTTGTCTAGATTTTTAGCTCTTTCTTTTCAAGTAAAGCGAATATGTGTAATAGTTTCCGGGTGTATTTTGTATGACGAGTAAGCTGACCTCATCATCAGCAACTGGCGCCCGCTCACCGCTGCCACGAGCGGCGGGACGGGGACGGGGCTCTGACTCATACCCGTCCCCACCCGACCCAGAGCCGCCAAATAATGAAGTCTCCACGAGGAGGCTGGGCAGGGCAGGGCAGGGCAGGGCAGGGCAGGGCAGGGCAGGGCAGGGCAGGGCAGGGCAGGGCAGGGCAGGGCAGGGCAGGGCAGGGCTAGGCAGGGCTCATGACGGCAAATCTCATTAAGATCCTACGACAAAATTGCGTGTGCATGGAGTCTAGCAGTGTTACACCATCACCAAATGTTTTACAAAAACTTTTTTTCAAATTTGTTGTACATGTTTCAAAACGATTACGAATACGAATTCGACACAGTATAATTAATAAAAGAAAGCCTCCGCCACGCGCGGAGGGGGCTTTAAATAAATTGACAGCGGCGGGGAGTTTAAACTGGCCACGTCATCATAGTTTACGGCGAGGCATTTAAGCCCCCCCGAGCCGCAGGCCCGGGTCGAGCCGGGGGTGGTGCGTATTTAGACCCTCCCTGCGGCCACCCCCGCCCCGCCCCGCCCCGCCCCGCCCCGCCACCCCAGTAAACACGGCACGTCCTGCGTGGCTATCCCCCTTTCACTCTCTCCCCCTCTCACTCTGGCGTGCGTGATACGCACGCGGGAGCGCCGCTGTTCGTCACGGCTCCGGGGAGAGCTGTCCGCCCCCCGAGCCGGGCCGGGCCGCGTGACTGCCTCTCGGGCGGGGCGGGGCGGGGCTGGGCTGGGGGCAGGAACGGAGCAGGGCGAGACAGGGGAGGAAAAGGGCGGCGGGGAGAGGCGGCCCGCGGAGCCCGCGCCGCGCCGCGCCGCAGCGCATGAGGGGAAAATTGAAGACCTCTCGAGAGGTTTCGTGTCTCCGCGCGTGTCGCCGTGCCGAGCGGGCGGGGCGGGGCGGGGCGGGGCGGGGCGGTGTCTCGCAAATGTCGCTGTCACGTCAGGCGCTCCGTCACCGGGCCGCGCCGGGGTAGCGGAGGGGAGGGTTCAGTGCTCACCACAACAACTGCACCGCGCCGCACGGCACCGCCTGGCTGTCTGCGCTGCCCACGTTGCGCGCCGCGGAGAGCGGGAAAAAAACAAACTTCAGGAATAAAAGTGATGGAAAAGAATATTAAGTGAGGAAAAGGGGAAAGTTCGCTGGTTGCTGGCGCGGGCGCGGGCCTGAGCCCGGCCGCCGATGGGAAATCCCGCGCGGAGCGAAATGATATCCAGCCGTCCCTCGCGGCCTGAGAGCGACGGGCGTGAGGCTTTCCGCGAGGTGTCGCCCCCGCCCCGCCCCGCCCCGCCCCGCCCCGCCCCGCGCCAGCGCTGCAATACACTCTGTTGTATATGCAATACACTCTCCTCGCTCCGCAATACCACCCATAATACACTGGTCGAGGAATTGTTAACTGCCTTGCACGTGAGTGGAGGGTTAGGGGGTGTGAGTATTGCAGGGAGGTGCGAGGGGCGGCGCGGGGCGGCGGGCTGCATTCCTACATGGTCTGGACCAGAGCCACGCTGGAGCGTCGCCAAGAGACACGCTGCTGCCGGACCCTCTCCCCACACTCACATACATTCACATACTGCGGTCATTTACCCCAGCGCCAACACCAGCGGAGTAAACGGCGATTAATTGCTGAGCTCGCGAAGCGAGCGAAGCTCTATGGCAAACTTTTACGGCCCAATTCCGGTCACCGCCCGATACTAGCTAAAGATATAGCCTATACTAGACTAGCAACAGCTATAGCTATGGCTATAGCTTTAGCTTTAGCTATAGCTAGGATAATAGTTATAGTATATGTATATATATTTATAAATATTTATCATACACCCCGTTCCTCACCTCTGCGAGCTCAGCTCGACGACCGCGGGTCCTGGCTAGTTATTGTGTCCTGTTGTACACTCGCTGCCGGGCCGGAGCTGGGTGATGGAAGGTACAGGACGTAAGCGTCTGAAGCAGTGATTAAGGGGTGGGAGAGCGGGAGGGGGGAGTCTGTAGCAAAGGCGTCGTCTGGCACGTCACGGCAACACCACCGCGTTGTAGTGCTGGAGCCTGCCCCGCCCCGCCCCGCCCCGCCCCGCCCCGCCCCGCCCCGCCCCGCACGGCCAGGTCGGCCTGTCCGTGAGGGCCAATAATCTCACGGGCTTTGAGACGGCGGCGTTGAGCAGAGCATAGGTCCCCCCAATCCCCCGCCCACCTTCTCCTTCCCCCCTCACCAGCACCCCTTTGTCACTTTAACTAAAAAAGCCGAACGAGCTCATGATGACCTGCTTAAAAGCTGAGGACAGGAGAATTTTATTTTGTAATTTTCATGAAATATTATTATGAATTTAAACCATTAAAGTAGAGTCAAGTTAGAAAAGAAAGATTATTTAAATATTTTTTTTTTACGCTCTCCTTAAATGTTAATCTCTCTCCTGGCTTTAATTACGATAAGGTTCCAGCGCGGGAAAAAGGAGGGGAGTGGGAGGGGGTGGAGGAGTTGGGGATAAGAGGTGGGGGGGGAGAGGGAGAAGGACTGGACGGACGTCCGCCCGATACCGCGCCTCGACTGCCTCGACTCGACCGACACACGCCTCTCTCTCGCTCTCCCTTTCTATCGCTCTCTCCCTCTCTCTCTCGCTCGCTCTCCGGCCCTCTCCGTCCGCGCGTATCCATCAGGGCGTCCCTCCCGAGGAGTTCTAGCCCGCGCCATGCCAGACCCGCAGCAGGCGCAGATAAAATCTTACTGTAATCCTTGCTAACTTCGCTGTGTCTGAGAATTTTGCTTGACTTGAAGGTCGTGAGGGACAAACTCGAGTTTGGCAAATAATTTCATTTACGCATTTTCCAGTTTCCAGTTGGCAGTTTTCACGTCATCGGAGGGCGGGCCTGGTTGTACTTCCGCAGCGCCCCACCTGACCTGGCATTGCCCAGTCCCGCCGCGACCAAAAGCTTTTCCTAATTCCTGTAGCAAAAAAGGAGGCCTCTTGTCTTCCCTTCTCTCAGCGTATCGCCTACCCCTTTCCCTTCCCCGCGCGGCCTCCTCCACGGCCTCTATATTCCCATATAGATCCAGAGGGATGAAATAAAAAAAAATATTGGTCGAGCCGTGGCGAGGCGCGGCAGACACGTGATCGTCGAGGATGGCTGCTCTTGAGGCCAGCGAGACTCCTCTCCTCTCCTCTCCTCTCCTCTCCTCTCCTCTCCTCTCCTCTCCTCTCCTCTCCTCTCCTCTCCTCTCCTCTCCTCTCCTCTCCTCTCCTCTCCTCTCCTCTCCGCTCCTCTCCTCTCCTCTCCTCTCCTCTCCTCTCCTCTCCTCTCCTCTCCTCTCCTCTCCTCTCCTCTCCTCTCCAGAAGCTATTGTTAACTTTGTCCAGGATATATATAAGGCGTTTGAAACCAGAACATATGTAACTGGATTACTTTTTGATATGTCAAAAGCATTTGACTTGGTGGACCATAGTATATTATTCAAAAAACTAGAAGCTCATGGCATAAGAGGCATGGTTCTTGATTGGTTTAAATCCTACCTTAGCAATAGGAAACAATTAGTTGAAATTAACCACATATCAGGTGTTAATTGTAAACAGTTTAGATCTCAACTATGTAATGTTGTATATGGAGTACCCCAAGGGTCAATTTTGGGACCACTACTGTTTATTATATTTATCAATGACCTAGGCTCATTTCTAAAAGCTGGTAAACTAGTTAACTTTGCTGATGACTCAAATGTGTTAGTATGTAGTAAAACTCTTACTGAACATGAAGAACTTCTAGATCAGGCATTTAACGAAATGAAACAGTGGTGTTATGTAAATAACCTTGTTTTGAATGAAACTAAAACTAATATTATACAGTTCAGAACCAATGAAAGAGTGCAACTTAATATAAATTCAAAATTCAGTGCCTTATATGTAAATCATGCAAAATTTCTTGGAATCTCATTAGATCAACATCTCAGATGGGACACCCATCTTAATGAGTTAAAACTTAAAATCTCTAAATCCATATTTGGCATAAAAAGAATTAAAACTCTTGTAGACCAACAAACTGCTCTCATTACATACTATGGTATGGTACATTCTCAAATCTCATACTGTACCTTGTTGTGGGGAAACTCAACACATATGGCTGATATTTTTAAGACTCAAAAAAAATGTATTAGAGCAATTTTTTCACTAAATCAACAAGAGAGTTGTAAAAATTACTTCACAGAACATAAAATAATGACTGTTTACTCAATTTATATTCAACAACTACTTAACTTTGTAAAAAAGTATGAAAATAACTATGTTAAGTCCAAAGATGTACATCAATATAGCACACGTCAGAACTCTCTAATTTATAACAAATCCATCCATCTTAATATAAGTGAAAATGATGCTATGTACTTAGGACCCAAACTATACAATATGTTACCTAAAAGTATCCGTGAACTCTCTTTGAAGAAATTTAAACGTGTCATCAAAAAAAAATTACTGGAATGTGCTTTCTATAATTTATCGGATTACTGTAATGAAGGGCTAAACTATAGACATTTTTAAAAAAAACTCTGTAATAATTGTCTTCTGTCTGATGAAAATATTGTTATAACTGCTGCTACAGTTCAGTGACAATAAAATATCTCAAATCTCAAATCTCAAATCTCTCCTCTCCTCTCCTCTCCTCTCCTCTCCTCTCCTCTCCTCTCCTCTTCCCTCCTCTCCGCTCCTCTCCTCTCCTCTCCTCTCCTCTCGGCTCCTCTCCTCTCCGCTCCTCTCCTCTCCTCTCCTCTCCTCTCCTCTCCTCTCCTCTCCTCTCCTCTCCTCTCCTCCCGGCCTCACCCCCGCAGTGCTGCCAGTGGAAAACAAGAGCCCGATGGAGGACGAGGAGGGGGGGGGGGGGGCGGGCCCCGTGCCCGCGCCGCATTGTCTTGGCCCGGCTCAGACCAGATCTCAGACAGTTCTTTGTCTCTGCGCAGCTGCCCTGCCGCAGCCGTACCGCTGCAGCCGCTGCCCTGGAGTCGGCCGGGCCCGGGCCTGGGCAGCTGCAGCCGCAGGAGTAGAGGCCCTGCTGGCCCCGCTGGTCCTGCCTGCGGCCGGGCCTGACCGCCATGGACGGGCTCGCCGGCGGCGGGCGCGGGGGGCGGGCCGACGCCCTCAGCCCCAGGACCTGCGCCGCCGCCGACGCCGCCGCCGCCGCCGCTGACGCCGCCGTCTCCTCCAACGACGCCCTCGGCGCCGCCGACGCCCGACGCCTCGCCGGCCAGCACAGGTGCGTCCCGCCCGACCAGCACCAGCCGCGCTCGCTGCGGCTGCGGCCGGCGCGGCGCGTTAAAAAGGACTGGGGAAGACCACGATGAATATTTCAGAGCCGAGCGGGTAGAGGAGAGGAGGGTGGGGACGGGGCTGGGCGGGGCGGGGCGGGGCGGGGCGGGACGGGGCGGAGGCGAGCGGGCGGGACGGGGCGGGGCGGGGCAGGTGCTCCCCTGCGCACTTTGTGGTTCAGACGGGGCGCGTTGCGGGCGAGAGAGGGGGCGAGAGTGGGAACGGGGACCGGGAGTGTTCGGTAAGCTGAGAATTAACGAGAAGCGAGGATTCTTTGGAACGTGGAATTGGGGGAGGCAGGGGGCAGCAGCAGCGGTTGGTGTTTGGGCGGTCGGGGGAGGGGAGGGAGGGAGGAATAGAGGACGTGGGGGCGAAGTAAGGGGGTGGTTAGTTGTGGGATTTAGAAGAGGAGAGGGTGGTGGTGGCGGCGGAATGGCTGTGGCAACTTGCCAAAAACGTAGCATCAGCACAAATTTGAAATATCCGTACCGTGTGCCAGCAAAGGGGCCCCAGGCTGTCTTTGTTAAGAACACACACACACACATGCGAGCGCCACACACTCACCAAATAAAGTCTACTTCTTCTTCTTTTCACCCCCCGGGATATGTGTTGCTGCGAGCTCCTTTCATCGGCTCGCCCCCTCCCTCCCCCGTCTCTCGCTTCTCGTTCCGCCCCGCCGAAATAACATTTGATTGAAAAAGGCGAAATGGGAGGAGGTGGTGGAAGAAGGGGAGGGTGGGAGGGGTGGGGGCTGATCAAGTCAGAGAGCGCGAGCAGCGAGTATGTCTGGCAAAGAGATATGAGATGGATCTAACGGCCGCGCGGCGCGGCATCGGAGTACGGGGGTTGGGGGCGGGCGGGGAGTGGCGGAAGGGGGCAAACGGGGGCCAAGGGGGCCGAAAGGAAGGCAGACCTCCGCCCGGCCCGGCCCGGCAGCGTATTTAGAAACCCTGCGAGAGTTCGGCACCACCATCTACCCCCATCTCGCGGTTCAGCCCCCTCCCACTTCCGATTTCGAGGGTAAGTTTTGGCTTCCTTAGGTTGGGTCACACCCGCGCACTCCAGTCACCTCGGAGGACAAGTAGGCAGGACGGATGTTCGCGTCAGTTTCGCCCAGCAGCGCGTTTGGAACGCTCCCGAGGGCAGCAGTCGGGTTCTACCACTTGTATCTGTGGGCTTAAAAGGACGCCGTCCCCCCGAGAGGGGGGGGGGAGGGCGAGGTTAAGTCCAGCACGAGCTCCAGGCAAAGCTACAACTACCACTGCGCTGCAGCATACAGCCAGAATAAAGGGGCGGGTGAGAGCCCTCTCGGAGTGGGCGGGGGGTGGGGGGGCGTTTCTCGGGACGGGCGCAGCGTTGTTTGCACACCGCTTACTGTGCCGTTGTTTTAGTAAGTAGAGTGACTGCTGGCTGCATGGAGGAGAGGGGGGGGGGCAGTTTGCAGATGACGAGGCGCGGGGGGCCGCGGGGGGCCGCGGGGGGCCGCGGGGGGCCGCGGGGGGCCGGGCAGCCCTACCCCGTCTGATTGGGCCCGCGGCCCGCGTGCTGGGCCGCCGCCGCTCCCCTCGAGTCCCCGGGGCCGGGGCGCGCCGCTCATTGGCTGCAGCTGTGACAGCCGCGCGAGCGTTCCTCCTGCCTCCAGGAGCGCGAGAGAAACGGAGAGCGGAGAGAGGGAAGGGTTTCATATTCATGCTGACGACGACGTGTCGGTGTCGGGTGTACATCACCGGCCCGGCTCACTTTTTGGCCTCCAAAACAGTATGTCTCTCATGAAAGTGTTTCGAGTCGGGGAGGCTGAATTCCCGTCGGTGCACCCAGAAAAGCGTGTACTTGAATATATCAAGTACAATTTGGCGCTCAATTCAAGCCCAACTTGGCCTTGAACCAAGAACATGTCTTCCATTCAAGCGCGAAGGGGAACGATTTGAGTACATATTGAGGTTGATTTAAGCACAAATACTCAAGAACATGGTACTTGAAATCATCAAGTACTTTGCACTCGATTCAAGTACATTTTGCATGATCCAAGTACATGCTTTTTTGGAGGTGGGTATAGTGCCACTGCCGCATCACTGGTCGCACGGCGCTTGCACCTGTGCTGTCCGGGACACATTGTACGAGTACGCGTCGTGCCCCGCCCGCAGGACGCCCGCTGCCGCTGCGACCGCCGCCGCGGCGCCGCTCAGCGCCTAGTGCAGCGGATGCTTCTCGACTCCGGAGGCGTCGCGTTCGGATGCACGCCGCCGGCGGACGCAGATGGTGACGGTGTCCGCCCCCGCGCCGCCCGCAGGCCCGCCCGGAGGCTTGCCGCCCGGAGGCTTGCCGCCCGGAGGCTTGCCGCCGCAGCCGTCCCCGGCGCGAGGGGGCTCATGGGGCCCGTGGGGCCACCGGCTCCGGGCCCTGAATAGCACGAGGGTAAGTGCTCACGCCCGCGCCCGCGCCCGGGCCCGCTCCGGTGTCGCCCGGGTGAACATACTCGTCACGAGGCTGAGCACGTCGGGCGCAGGCCCGGCCCGGCCACACCGCCACACCGCAGCACTTCCCCGACGGCAAATTGCGCGCGGCCGACCCCGACCCCTCACGTATACGGCCGACGGCCTGCTTCTCGGCCGGCATGGCATATCGATTTTCCCTAACCATTAAATTGGTTTTGCGGTTCCAGACGGGTGGGGATGGGGGTGGAGGGGTACGCACGGCGCGCGGCGCGCAGCGGGTGCTGTGTGCTGTTGTCAGCTGACTCACTGTGCCCCGCCCCGCGGCCTGCAGGTGCACAGGATGTGGCTGCTCATGTGCGCGGCCGCGCTGCTCGTGCTGGCCCAGTACCGCGTGTCCACGCTGCTGTCGGCCGTGCCCGCCGCCGTGCCGCCCCCGCTGGCCGCCGGCCGCGCCGCCCCCGACGCGCCGCCCCCGCCCAACAACGAGGTGGCCGGGGCCGGGGGCCGGGTACCCTACACGCCGGCGCCCTCGCCGTCCGCCGTCACCCTGGACGCCCTGGAGGAGGCGGTGAGGCTGTCCGTCGAGCGGCTGGCACAGAACGACGACATGGCGGCCACCCTCGGGGCGCGGCTGCTCCGGGAGGTGGCCTCGCACCTGCAGCTGCACGCCCCCACCGCCGCGCCCGCCGCGCCCGCCGACTGCAACCAGGTGAGCTGTGACCCCCTGCACGGAAAAAAATAGATAAGTTATTAGAACCTAAGGTAAACTATGTACATTAGCTTACGTGTCAGCTTCAGCTGATACCGTGACAAGCAGCATTTTAGGCTACTGCAGCGAAAAGTTTGTTGTGGTAGTCACACATAAGCTCTGAGAGCTAATGCATCGCTGCAGGAGTCAATGTGACATAATCTCTAGCAGCAAACGCCTTTGACAAATCCAGCCGGGCATTAGTTGTCATAACTAATATTTGACTACCAAAGCAAACTTTTTTCTACGGTAGCTTATAAGTTGCTTGTCACGATAACCGCCTATACGTAAGCTATGGTAACATTGATATTTTTTTCTGTGATGGAAGTACGCGCGCCCCACGCCTGCTCGCCGCCAGCTAGAAGCGAACTCGCGTCCAAATATTGTCTTCGTCGGTTTTCGGGCCATTTCCAATGAAATACATTGTAAAGCAGTGGATGGGGCAGCGCGGCGGTTCGCCACGGCACGGTTCAATCATAGTGCTATTCGCAGTCAATTCTGCAAACAGCCCCGCCCGCGGCTCCGTATCGGTTTGGCGGTGCACGTCACTACTGGCGCGGTGGCGGCTTTGAAATGAAAGTCGCGTCGCGTCTACTCTTGCTGCTTTTGCGCGTCCGTTCTCTCTGCCTGTCGAGTGGACTCCGCGAGCCAATTAACCACGCCAGCGCAGCGCCAGGTGGAGAGACATTCAGACCAGAGTCTTTCGGAGCGGCGGCCCCATCACGGAATAAATGTTGCCTTTACCAATTAGTCCGTGCCGGTGAGGTTAGGCGGGCGCACCGCGCTGAGCGATGGTGGCAGCGCGCCGCCCTGCCCATTGCTCACTGCGACCTTGGAGGAGGGCTATGTATGGAGTACCGACTTGGTGGGCAATGGGCAGAGGAGTCTACACAGAGAAAACCGCCAAATCGCTAGTCGACCCCGTGAAATCAACCGAATTTAGCTGAAACGTCCATCTTCATCGCCTTCTTAATCCATTTCTAAAAATCAGAACCCTCCAAGTTGCCCCAGTTTAAAGCTACACCCGGAAGAAATTCAGAAACTATCTCCCTCTCTCTCTTCGATTTGCCAGACTCCTCTGACTGCCATGGACTTTCGGTTTTACAGCTGTTTGAAGTTATTTAATCGAAAAATTAATGGCAAACCGTTCTTCCTTAATGCTTCCCGAATTACGGGAACACTTTGAAAGTCATGTACGCTAATTATTATGGGCTCTAGAGCCGGAAAAAGCCAAAGGTGCACCACCCAGCCGGTACTCCATACATAGCCCTCCTTCCAAGCTGCGACAGTGAAGAACGCTGCCGGGAGCTCTGACCCTACCCTGCCCTCTGCCAGCAGTGCCCGGACGTGCTGCCCGGGCGGGCGGCGCCGGCGCGCGGCTCGCACCCGATCTACGTCATCACGCCCACGTACCGCCGGCCCGAGCAGCTCGCCGAGCTCACCAGGATGGCGCAGACCCTGCTGCTGGTGCGCGGCGTGCACTGGCTCGTCATCGAGGACGCCAAGGCGCCCTCCAAGCACGTGGCGCAGCTGCTCCAGCGCTCCGGCCTGCGCTTCGAGCACCTCACCGGTGAGTCGAGACAAAAGGGGCGTCTCTCTGCAGTAAAACGGGATGAGTTGGGTTGGGTTGTAGCAAATCCCGGCCGGCGGCGCAAGTTTGGTGACGAGGGGGACAGTTTCCGCGGGGTCTGATTAAAAGATCACGAGGGTTGTGTGTGTGCCGCGCGCTGAATACACGAGTGCGCGAGCGAGTGGAGTCCATGATTTGGGGAAATGTCTGAGGGGACATGATGATGGCTGCCATGGCTGTCCCAAACTTACTCGTCCCCGTCCGTCCGCTGCGGGAGGGATGGTGGGGCGTGGCGGGGGAGGGGGGGGAGGAGAGGAGAGGGGGCTAAATGCCGGCAACTTGGGGACTGTTCCAGCTGCGTATCCACCGCCACCCCGCCGCCCCAGCCCTCTAGTAAGGGAGGCCGGGGCGGGCCTCAGCGACGCGACGACGACCCACTCCGAACACGGCTGCCCCGTCTGTGCGCAGGCCCGGCCCGGCCCGGCCCGGCCCGCCCAACCTCAGGACTAATTTGGCCCCGTTGGTGGGAGATCCCCGCCAAACCTCGGAGAGGCCGCCAAACCGCCGTGAGACTACGGGGGGCGTGGCGGACGAGCCACGCGCGCTGACAAACTTTTAGCTTCGGCTGCTTCAGGGACAAATTGCTCACCGGGCTGTGCGGGCACGTTGGCGGCGGCGGTGGTGGTGGTGGTGGTGGAGGTGCGGTGAGCGGCCGCGGGTGCAGGTGCGGGCGGGCAGGAGAAAGTCCGCCCCTCCCTTCCCTTACCCCTGCCCTGCCGAACTACTAGAGGGGAGGACTACGGCAGAGAACTCTCCACTGCTCCGCCGTGCTCCGCCGCGCCCCGCTCCCAGCCAGAACCGTGAGGCGAGTGGAGAGAGTATATAGAAGACGTGGGGAGGGAGACGGGGAGGGAGGGAGGCATGGCAACGCCATCACGGAGAGGTAATGACTACATCAGTAACGCACACACCCATCACGAGCTGGCCCGCCTGAGCCCTTGTTGGGCAGGAGGGGGTGTAATTATCATATCACGTTGTGCGGGAGAGGGCGCCGAGGGCGGGCGGCACACAGTGCAGGGCTCCACAGTGGGATAGAGACCCCGCCTTGGATACGCTGCTCGCATGGATGTGGGTCGGCGAGTCGAGTGCCCCGCCCCGCCCCGCCCCGCCCCGCCCCGCCCTCGCCCCGCCCCAGGGAACCCCGGACGAGGTGGTCTTAAACATCTCGTGACAGAGCGGCGCGCCGGGGTGTTCGTCTCTGGCGGCCGGGGCGCCGTCCATCAGGCGGAGCGTGATCGGTATCTCTGGCGGCCGGCCGGGTCCGGGTACGGGTTCTAGTGCGTGGGGGTGGTAGGCCGAGGCGAGGGCCGCGCAGCGGTGAGTTATGCCCCCAGCCGGGCCGGGCCGGGCCGGGCCGGGCGGAGCTGCAGCAGGAGAGGGTTGGCGTGCCCGGCCCGGCCCGGCCCGGCACGCGTGTCTATCGCGGTCCTATCCGTCGCGTGCGCGCACATCGCGTGTCGGGCCGCTGTTGCTGGCGCCACCGGGCTGGCCGGGGCGGGGGGGAGGTGGAGGAGTGGCGTGAAGCAGGTTGTGCTGAGGTCGGCAGGGCGGGGCGGGGCGGGGCGGGGTGGAGCAAGACCGGACTGGGGCCGGCGTCATGGTGGCAGCGGCGGTGGCCGTGGTGGTCGCGGTGGTGGCGGTGGCTGCACTGCGGATCCTGCCCCGCCCCGCCCCGCCCCGCCCCCCGCCCCGCCCCGCCCCGCCCGACTCGGGTGGCGGCGCCGTGGGGCCGCACTGTGGTCGGAGCAGGGTGGGGGGAGGGGCGGGGGGTGAGGCAGGTGAAAGGCATCCCCGTTGAGGGTGGCTTTAATCTCAGCCCACGGGGCCTCCACGCCCGCCCCGCGCCCCGCCTGAGCGACAACGCCAAGCATGAGGTACGGGCGGGAAGGGGAGGGGAGCTCAGAGTAAAGTGCCGAGAAATATCGCAGCGCCCCTCGGGGGAACGGAGCGGGCCGGGTGGGCTTTGCGGATCCAGAGCAGCAAGGTATATTTTATATGCAAAAGTCGTATAATTTGCGCGGCTGTGCGCGCGGTGCGCGGTGCGCGGTGGCGGGCACTGGGCAGTGGGCCCCTGCAGATCGGAGGGTAGGCCACACGCTCGGCACCGGCGTCTTGCAGACCGGGCGCCGGCGGGCGCCTGCCTCCTCCTAGGCGGCGCGGCGCGGCGCCTTGCCGAGCTCACCTCTTTCTCTCACCCCACGAACACAATCAGATTGTCTAGTGTAAAAGGGTCGCATCTTCGCGCACGGCGCACGGCAGCCGCCTGGGGTGCGGGCCACGCCGGACACGTGCCCGATGAGAGCGAGGAGAGGAGGTCCGAGAGGAGAGCGGACGTGATCACTTATTTGCGCGCTTCTCTCGTGTTGCAGCCGCCATGCCGGAGCAGTTCCGGAAGCGGCGCGGCGCCAAGCCCAAGGGCGTCGCGCAGCGGAACAGGGGGCTGCAGTGGCTGCGCGCCAACGCCTCCGCCGGCGTCTTCTACTTCGCCGACGACGACAACACGTACGACGTGGCCATCTTCGACGAGGTGAGGATCGCCGACGGTCGGAGGCAGTCAGTGCGCGACGCAGTTGTGACGAGGCAACTTAAAAGTCGTCGTCGGTTCCACCTCTGTCCAGATCCGCAGCACGAAGCGCGTCTCGATGTTCCCGGTGGGGCTGTGCACCAAGTTCGGCCTGTCCACCCCGGTCGTGTCCTCGGCGGGGGCCTTCGTGGGCTTCTACGACGGCTGGCTGGGCGGCCGCAAGTTCCCGGTCGACATGGCGGGCTTCGCCGTCAGCGTCAAGTTCCTGCACATGGTACGTATAGTTGTGGGTGGCCTGGCTGCACTAATCTACCTTACTGCCTCGTGGGTTATGGAGACTTTCTCCCACCTAATTTCCCCAGCGTGCCCGCGTAAAGTGCCCCAGCGCTGCGCTGGGTTTTATTTGGACGCAGACCGGGGCGCCCTCCCCGCCCCGCCCCGCCCCGCCCCTCCCATTCGCCCACCCGCGGCGCCGTTGTGCCTGCAGGGCTGTACTTAGGGAGCCGTGGCACGGGTGCGGGTGGGGGGGGGGGGGTGCACTGTTGGGCAGATATTTCCTGTCTACATGCAAATAAGGGCCCCTCCCTTCTTCCCCTTCCCCAACCTCCACCACCGGGCTTCATCTTGACCAGCCCCTCACCCCTACTCCCCTCCCCTCCCCCCGTGAAAAATGGTCTCGGGCAGCAGCGGGAGTGAGGCGAGGCCCCTCCCTCGAATAATTCCGTCATCTATTCCCGTTCGTGTAAAATCTGTAAGCGGGAGGGCAGGGGGGCGGGGCGGGGCGGAGGTCAGCAGCCAGGCCGGCGCGGTGCCTCCCCCCCTCCCCCTAACCCTTCTTCTCTGCCCGATGGCGGCGGACAAAACACTCTGCAGTGAGTTTGGGGACGCTTTGGGACCCGAAACACTCCCCTTATGCAAATCCCACGCGTCCTCCGCTGCTGCTGCGGCGGGGCGGGGCGGGGCGGGGCACACAGACAAAATAAAGAGGGAGAAAAAGAGGAGAGCAGAGAGTACACATCGGGGGGGAGGGATTTATATTCGACTACTGTACGTGCCTGCCAGCGCCGCGCCGCCGCCGTGAGCCGGGGGAGAGAGGTGGGCGGGGGGTTAAATCAGTATTAATGGGAATGTCGAGGTGGTAGTTTTTCCTGCTCTTCGCTCTCTCCTCTCCGGCGCAGTGCATACTTGAATTCTCATTAGGGAACTCGGCCGGGCGGGGCGGGGCGGGGCGGGGCGGGGCGGGGCGGGGCGGGGCGGGGCGGGGCGGGGCGGGGCGGGACCAGGCAAGGCCGCTGTGCTGGAGATGGCACCGCATCGCTGCCATGGCAGCCTCCCCCCCTCCGTCCTTCTAGCGCGCCACCTAAATCCAACCTCATTCCATCCCGCCCAGCACGTCCAGCGTTCCTTTATATTACTCTACCCCGGAGGAGGATGAGAAATTTACCGAGCTCGGCGCAGCGGCGGCGGTGGTGGCCGGCCTGGCCTGGCCTGGCCTGGCCTGGCCATGATCTTCACGTTGGGTGAGAAGGAAGAGAAAATGGAAGAATTCCGCGAGGGCCCTGGCCGCCCGCGCCGCGCACACGAGGGAGGTGGGGAAATATTTTAATAAGCCCGGGCCGTGCCGGGCAGGAGTTTGCCGATCCGCGGGGGGATTGGCAGGTGTTCCTTCCCCGCTCCATCCCCCGCCCGCCCCGCCCCGCCCTCCATTGCGCCCCCTCCCCTTCCCCCTGGGGCGTTGGCAGAACTGGCAACGGAGTAACCTTTCTCTCTCTCTCTATCTCTCTCTCTCTCTCTCTCCCTCTCTCTCTCTCTCTCTCTCTCTCTCTCTCTCTCTCTCTCTCTCTCTCTCTCTCTCTCTCTCATCTCTCTCGTTCTCGCTGTCGGTCCAGCGCCCCAAGGCGGGGATGCCGTACGTCCCTGGTTTCGAGGAGGACGGCTTCCTTCGCAGCCTGGCGCCGCTCGAGCCCAAGGAGGTGGAGCTCAAGGCCGACAACTGCACCAAGGTAAGCGACGCGGGAGCGGGGCGGGGGAAAAGGGTGGTGGGGATAACTCAGTTACCTGAGTGACCTCACTCACCTCGTTACGGGTGCGCCGTGTCCTGTCCTCAGCTGAGCTCTCTCTGACCCACAGGTGCTGGTGTGGCACACCCAGGCCAAGGCCAACGCGCCCTCACCGCCCCTCGACATGGCCAAGTACAACCAGACCAACCTCGCCGTGCTCAAGACCATCATCGTGTGAAACGGGCGGCGGGGTGGGGCGGGCGGCGCAGTGTGCTGCATGCCTCCACTTCCCTCCCCTATGGGACCTCGCCCCCCTCTTTTCTTTGGAATGGGAGTGTATACGACTCGCCCTGGTATCTCTACGTGTGTGTGTGAGCCACATATGAGGGAGCAAGATGAGAACGAGGCACTTCTCGTTGACATGTAGCGCGGCGAGGCGAGGCGAGGCGGCATGACAGCCTGCTCTGAGTGGACCACGATTGTTACTTTGCTCACGTCCAGCCAGAGATGCGCCTCCGACAGCAGGCGCGGAGTCAGACCCGCCGAGCTACGTATGACTGCATAGTAATGATGTTAAGCACTTTTCCTACCGCTTTGCTTGAATACGGTATCTAAGGGTATCAAGCCCAAGGTCTGCTCACTGTGCTCGAAAAAAAAAAAAGCGAGGCAGGTGAGACAGCTTGAGATTAGCTAGGCACCATTTCACGGGTTAGAAAAATCGTAAAATGGAATTGAATTGATTGGCAAATATTGTGGTGGTGACTGGTGACAAACTTGTTTGTGCTGATCTGATATGAATGCAATAGCGCACACAACCACTTTACTATGAAAAAGTAGTACTTAATCTGTAATCCTTGTTTTAATACATCCATGAGAAGACATTGCACAATCGATTGTGATTTCTAAATTTATCTAGTAATAATGATCTGTTGCAATGATATATCTTGACCATGACGAACGACCGAGAAACAAGCAAACACTCCCTTCCAACAGTCGTGTAGGTAGTGGTCAAAGTATATCATTTAAAGAAGAAAGCTTCTCTGTGATGCTAGTAATGTAAAATCTGTACTGTAATCTCTTTGCTCAGTCTTTCTTCTTAAAAGCAGAACTTACACATCATGTAAAAATATACACAACTTGTGGCTGTTTATAAGATTATACATTCCAGGGGTGAATTTTAACTATGTTATGATACACTAATACTCACAATCTGTAACTAAACTTCGAGCTTACTTTACTTTACTTCTTATGTACTTTAAGTTTAGTCTTACAAAACGAACTGATATTTATAACTAAATAACGACTTGTTTTTTTCTGCTAATAAAACTGTAAACACTGTATTTCTGTCTTCATTGTCTTCTATACTTGCTTTTCCCCAACTGTGAGCTGTGGGCACACAGGCAGAGCCGACCGAGACCCTGAGAAAGGGAAATCCGAAGCGAAACCTGCGCGTGAGCGCTTAAGAGTTGGCGCCCTTTGTTTGTCGATAGCCTCGCGCCAGCCCGCGCTGCTGTGCTGGGAAGCTAAAAATGAAAAATTCGAAGAGCAGACGATTTCTCATACTTGCGTGATTTCCCATTCCCATGTGCCCCTCGAAATTTGGACCGGTCGATGTCGATTTCTTAGAGTCGTCTGCGTACGTGAGGAAAATAATCGGTAATTGTTGTCCTGCGCCTAACCAGGTAAGTGATTAGAATTTATATGGGTATTTATTAAATTTGGCGAAATTCTAGACAAGTTCACCCAATCCAATGGCGAGGCGAGAGCTTTCTCGCGACGGTTTGCGGCCTCAAGGCGACTGCACTCCGAACACGGCGAGCACGCTGTTGGGGCCAACAGAACCTCTGTCCGTGAAAGAATTTGCCTCGAAACGATTTGCGATTAAATGACTGATTATTTGTTTGGTTTCGCCTCTCAGGTGCTCGGTTAATTGGCTTATGGCTCCCGGCGAAGACCTGGACAACCTGGACCTAGACAGCGGAGTTGAGTCTCTGCCAGTGAGCAGCAAAGACATGACACCAGAAAAACCCAAAGCATTGCCAGAACTAGAAGATGATGATGACGAGGTAAGCAAAAAGTCAATGATGAAATTGCTTGTTCAAATATTGAAAGCTTAATTGTTACTGTAAATGTCAGAGCGCATACCAGTTTCGTTACTTAAGACCTTTTGAGGTTATGTTTAACTGTTCAGCTAAGTTTATATATCTTTCCTTACTTTATCCATCTTGGTTCATTGTCCTCTTAAATCTTTAGAAATCGCTAAACTAGCTCATTTTATCTGCAGCCATTCATACTTTATGGTGTTAGTCATATTAGTAATCTGCTTACAGGATATTGATGAGACCTTGGCAGAAAGGCTTTGGGGTTTGACTGAAATGTTCCCCGAGTCTCTTCGTAACGCTACATATTCACTTGCTGCTAATGCTGTTGATGGAACTAAAGGTAAAATACTTGATTTTTTTTCCTTTCTTTTTTTATATATTTTTCTAATTAGTATACATTTTGTTCATCTTACAACTAATGTTTTTTTGTTTTCTGTTATCAGGATTATATAGCTTTTCTCGATCAGCATTTTGGGTCATATTTAGTTCTTCTCTTATTTTATTTGCACCTGTTTTACTGGAAGTGGAACGGGCTCAAATGGAAGAGCAGCAGCGCAATCAAACTAAACAGGTATAATTTAATTTAATTAATAATGCTCAATATTTTTTACTGCAGTCTAGTTGATTAGCTCTAAAATTGGTTTTGCTTTCTATTAAGGTTCTACTTGGACCAAACTCAGCAATGGCCATGGGACCTCAGCGATAATCATTAAAGTAGGTGCATCAGGGGCACTTTGGGACACAAAGAGAAATGAGGAAGTTGAGAATCACTCTATGGTGTGTAGTAATTAAATGTTGGTTATGGGATGTGCCGTGAATCAATGACTTTATCCAAAACTAGTGAAATTGTACACTGCTGTAAGTAATGGAAGACAGACCCTTCTCTAGAGGTGTCTGCTCAGCCTCAATAAGCTTGTCTGTCCAGAATTTGGAGGTACTTAAGTATGTATTGCTGCTTTCAAATTTTGACAGTCAGATTAAATACTGCATGTTGGTCCATGGAAATTATCAAAGTTTATCATATGTGAAATTTAGGCCCTCATGAGCAGAATGCAGTGTCATAAAAAAAGGAATTGTTTCAAAAGCAACTTTCAATGCTGTCATGTTTCAAAATAGGAAAGAATGCTTAAGATATCAATTTTCTTTTCTGCATGAAACTGTCTATCTCAAAAATTATGAGTGAAACCTATTGTACATAAACATTTAGTAAAATTAGTCTATTGAATAGTTGGTTCATATTCCTAATTTCTGTTCATTTTATTTTCATCAAAATGGCAGGTTTAGGGAGGTGCACATTTTTGAACAAGACTTTTCTTTCAATGTTTCAGTGAAATTTATCTGTTAGTGTGGTCAGCCTGGATAACAATTTGTGTGAAGGAGAGAGATGTGCAGCTTCTTTATTTCTTATACATTTTCTTCTGTTTAAATTAATTGTGATCTTTGTAATGTGAAGCAGCATCAGGGTATTTATGAATCATGTCCTCTTCAGCGTGTTCACTTTATGACATAGAACAAGTGTGTAGCTAAGTGTCTGCGCACACACAATTCTCTAGTCAATGGTTTCAGTATCTTGCATCTTTCTTTGGTGGCTTCACACTAGTTAATATTTCTGACAAATATTTCATCTTGCTCAATGAAGTAACAATTGATTGAATGTTACTGGTATCAGTTTGTGGGTGGAAATATTTAAAAAGGTAATCAATTGTAATAGAATTACGATGCATCCTGTTTTCTATAAGTGCTTTTTGCGGTATCTCTGACCTAGAAAGTTGCATTTGGCGTCTACTTGCCCCATTGCTAAAATTCCTTCCTTTGCTGTACATGAATGTTTCCTCAACATTCCCTAAAACTTTTTTTATTACATATGGCGCAACCGAGAGACATCAGTGTACTGTAGTGAAATAGATAACAAAAATAAATAAGTGAATGAATAACAATTAGTTTTTTTCTTAATTTTATTTAATGACTAGAAGCCCTAGTAACTCGTCGCAGTTGGATTTTTGTTCTCATCTATGATGTCCTTCAATGATTGATTGGCAACTACATATCATTTTTTAGTATCATTGATCTACCATTACAAGGCCATATATCTACAATTTTTCATTTCAGAAATAGGTCATCTAGAGGAACGTGAAGGAATAGGCTCCTAGCATGCTGCTTAACTACTTCAGCATAAGCTTCTTCAAATGATGCCCCGATTTCATTGTATACCAGCTCCCAGTTATCGTTCAAGACTCTATTCATTGTTTTGCCTGGAACACAAGTGCACACATTCTTATTAGTATGATTTCCTTTCATTCTAAAAATCTTATTGACCTTCAAGTTCATCCAACCAAGCATGAATAGTTGAAAGGTAAGTTTACCTAGCTGAGGGTCCCCATTGAAAAGGTTGTCAAACTGCAATTCCATTTTCTTTGGCGTCATTTTAATTTCTGTAGTGAGTACATCCATGTACTCTTTCCCGTCCTTCTTCTTTATTCTCTGGCCCTGTATGTGCCATCTGCAGGTGCAGTCCTCTGAAACATTAACAAGGAAGGCATGCCTGTGTTCAACTGGAGCTTGGCTCAGCCGGACCCTGCAAGCGACCCCTACTGTCCGAACCCGATCAGGTGGTTGGCCCGGCCCGGCGACACTCACTCAGGATGACCTTGCTGCCTCCGGACCCGGTCACGGGGAGCAGAAGCACCTTCCCGGTGACGGTGTAGTTGCTGGTCGCGACGGCGCGGGGAAACAGGAACGAGGCGTTGATCGTCAGCTTTTCAAGGTCGATCCTGGAGGAGCACAAGGATGGCATTGGACACGACGGCGGCGGCGGCAGCAGCCAGCGGTGAGTACTCCTACTCACTCGGTGGTGTACACCTGGTCGTTGTCGAGCAGCCCCGTGGTGAGGAGGTCCTTGAAGACGAGGTTGAGCCCCACGGGCCCGTCGCCCTGACTGATGCGCAGCTCGCTGACGACGAGCGGGTCCAGCGGCGGCAGCCCCAGCTTGGGCAGGCCTTTCTTGAGCTTGGGCAGCGCGTCCTGGACCGCGTCGCGCAGGCACGAGAAGAACTGAGGGTCGGTCCGCGAGCAGCGCTGGATGTCGGGCGCTGCGGAGGGAGCGGAGGGGTAGAGGAGGTATTGTCAGGCCAGGGGAGTGAGCTCGCCTCTGCGGTACGGGCAAGTGCTCCTCGCGCGGACTGGAAACCCAAGGGAGTGAATTTCCATTCGCACACATGAACAAGTCAAGGTGTGATTTTGCCTTGAAATTGCCCGCTTTAAAAGGACAAGAAGTGTACGAATGGACATTCACACACCTGTAGGCGTGTGAGATTGACACACTTGCGTATCTAGAGCGTGAGTGTGTAGTGAGCGCAGAATCGCGGAGTGCGACCTTTTGAATGTCGTGATTAATTCTGAAGCCACCGATGATATTGTTGTTATGTTATCTCAACGTAACGTATAATAATAATTACAGCAATAAAATGTGAGCGGAAGTATTGAGGGTGCGATGCGATGGGTATGGTAAATATACAGGAAGGCTCTTAAAATTTGCAATTACTGCTCCGGCCAGGAATGTGTAATTGAGAGATAATTTGCAAAAGCGGCTCGGGCTCGAGAAGTCACTCCAGACTAGCACTGTTAAAAACCCCGCGACCAATTTTTAAGTGACGTCCCGATTCTAATTCAGTAGTTTCGCGCTTCAAAATTTTTCAAAAGGGCGGAGCAAAGTATCCCTCTGAAGTACGGACCCTCGCACCTCGCAAACCGGATCGGTTCTGGTAGGAGCTTCTCCGGCCATTATCGTGGAAATTTTTAATAACGTGTGCTGCTCAATGCCCAACTCACTCCAAGGACTACCAGAATACGACAGGTTATTACCTTCCCGGCCTAAAGCTGAGGGCCGAGGGGTCGACAGTTCGTCTCTTTTAGGTTCAAATGAGTACAGCCCGAGTACGCGTCGTACATTCCGGGTACGTTAACCCCTGAACACAGGCAGGAGAGCGCGAGGTGTCGGCCCACGCACCCCCGCGCCGCGGCACTCGCAGGGAAGGCCGCCGCCGCGCCGCACCGTATCGTGCAATAGCGTTGCGCATCGTCGCGCGCGGCGCGGACTGACTCGTTTTTATTTCGATTCTATATTCCCGCTCAGCAGGTTGCGTTGAGCGCGGTCGCGGTGTCCGCGATACTGACGAGGCGGGCGCGATAACAACAACCGCACTCATCAAGCTTGTTTGTTTTCGACCAAGTTCTCAAACAATCTCGTATTTTACTTTTTTTTTTTGTTTTTTATTTTTTTAAAAGTATGTGTTGTGTTTTTTTTTCTTTTTTGTCGTTCGGAAAGAATGACACCCTCTAGTTATACTTTATTGACAATCTCTCAGACTTTCGTCCAAATTAGACCGGTGGGGTATTTTGTATGCGGTAATTTCATCACACGTTTTTCTCCGAGCGCAATTACAAAGATCCTCAAGAAAAAGTATTCGGGCGAAACGCCACAGTTAGTTGTAATTGGAGCGATCGGAGGTCGGCTCAGCTCGGCTCCGACCCGACGACACCGGCGTCACTAGACGACTGGATATGTTCTCTCTCCCGTATTAACATACGCGCTAGTGTCGCGCCGGCGGCAGAACCGAGGGCAGAAACTGCACTCTTCACACTTCTGTCGCTTTGACGTGAACCCTCGCGGGAAAAAATAGGGGGCGGGGAGAAAATGACCCTTGAAAATTAAGAGGTTGGGCCTCTGTCTGGCTGTACCAGGCTGCGGAAACGCGACATGAGCGTGACGTAACACACACACGCTCAGCTGATGCGCGTGACAGACACACTCAGCAGGGCAGGGCGGCGCCGTCGGCTGCCCTACTTGTAGTGCTGACGGTGCGCCGCCCGCGCCGGGCCGCCCGCGTCGCCCGCCGCGGTAGTTAGGTACAAAGTATCGCTGGCTCGCGGTCCAATAAGTGTCGTCCACTCCACGGGGGAGTCGTCCGCGAGCCACACCAGCAGCACCAGCTACTCGTGAGTATTCTCGTCACGGAAGCGTCCCCGGCGCGCCGCGCCGCGGCTCCGACACATTCTCGCTTGGCGGATTAACACACAATAATCGCGCGATGTGAGAAACAGTGCGCGTGAGAGAGGATGGCGTGGCCGCCGGCCGCGGGGGCGGGGACGGGACCGCAGCCAGCCCGGCCAGCAGCGCCCCGACGCCGGCCGCGGCGTCGCGGTCCTCGAGGTGTGCTCATATACGTACGCAGCTTGCCCGCCGTGGCGACGCCGACCAGGACGGCGGCGCAGAGGACGTGCAGCAGGGCGGCGCTGGCGGGCCCCGAGGCGCCGCGGTGGCGGCCGTTGCCCGACGGCGGGGCCATGTTGTGACTGCTGGGCGTGGTGGCGGGGCGGGTGCCGGGCGGGTTGCGAGCGGGTGCCGGGCGGGTGCCGGGCGGGTGCCGGGCGGGTACCGGACGGGTGCCGGGCGGGTTCCGGGCGGGTGCCGGGCGGGTGCCGGGCGGGTGCCGGGCAGGTTGCGGGCGGGTGGCGGGCGGAGGCGACGACGCGTCCAGATGAAGCGTGCTCCGGCTCGATCCTCCGGAGACTGACTGCGCGACCAACCCGGCACCCGGCCCGGCCCGATCAGGCCTGGCTGGTCTACTGGTTTTTTTTTACAACTTTGTCTTCCTGGCGGGGAGTCTTCCTTGAGCGAACGAACCTCCCTCCCCACGCCCCTCCTCCCTCCCCACGCCCCTCCTCCCTCCCCACGCCCCTCCGACGTTTCCACCATTTTCTCCGAACTTTCCCGCAGATGGTTCTGGGATCACGGCGACAACGATCGCACATGGAGACATTAATTTGGTGTCGGGCCGTGTTACTGAAAACCACCATGTAAGACCGCCTCTTTTTTAAGGTCGAAGGTCACTTTGTCTTAAGGCTTCTTGAGACGTTCTTAAAATTTTTAACTACATTGTACATTATACTTCCGCACCACTGAGTCGCACTGAGAGTCCTTCTTTTAGCCCTCGAATATAAAGAAACTCTATTACGTGTATATTGACGTCCTTTATTTAATTCTTAATTTTAATGGAACCAAAACCAGCTAAACACACCACGATCGTGTCGTTTTGAGTTTCAATTCTTAATCATCCTACCTAATTAATTAAATAATATGAAAATATATCACAGTTCTGTGCTATGATCGGGTGAAAAATGAGTTTTGTCGAGGAGCGTCCTAGAGCTTGAGGGGGTGGATGTCGTCTATGGGCACGTGCAGGAAGAGGGCGCGGGCGGGCCGCTTGAATAGCTCTTGGTACGCCTGCGCGAACGAAGGTCCGACTTCGGCGTACACCTGCTGCCAGTTGTCGTTCATAACGCGGTTCATGGTTTCACCTGCGTGAAAAGGGGAAATAATAAAAAAAGATATTGCGAAAAAAAAATCCAGTTCCTTTCAGCTCCACGTCGTCTCACAGGTACTTACCAAGCTGTTTATCGCCGTTAAACAGGTTCTCCATTTTCATTTCCATCCGTTTCGGCGTCAGCTTCGCAACCACACTCTCGATGTCGAAGTAGTCCTTGCCGTCGGGTTTGGTGATCTTCTTCCCCTTAATGACGAGGTCCGTAGTGACATCGACTGAAACAATGTCAGGAGGCGTTTCTCGTAGGACCTTGCGATCGTGCGTGTACCTATTTACTCCTAGCTTAGGTTTCGTGCATTCACGGGCTTACACAGGTTGACGGTGCTGTCGCCCGAGCCCCGGATGGGCAGCAGCAGCACCCTGCCGCTGACGGAGTACTTGCTCTTGGCCAGCACGGCGGGCGTGATGGTCGTGGCCTCCAGGACGAGGTTGTCGTAGTCGAACCTGTGGCGATGCGGAGGATAATCTCGCGGCGGCAAAGGATACTCTTAACGGCATCGTCCTGGCGCGCCCGAGCCGCCCTGGCCCTGGCGCATCGTGGCACCCACTGCTCACCTGACTCTGGTGACCTTGACGTTGTCCAGGATCCTGGTGGTCGTCATGTTGGTGAAGGTGAGGTCCATGTTGATGGGCCCGGAGCCCTGCGAGATGCGCAGCTCGTCGATGACGAGCGGGTCGAGGCGGTGCAGCCCGAGCTTGGGCAGGCCGTCCTTGAGCTTGGGCAGCGCGTCCTCCACCGCCAGGCGCAGGCACTCGTTGACGTTGGGGTCCGTGCGCGCGCACCGCTTGATGTTGGGGGCTGGGGGGAGCGAGAGGAAGAGAGTAGGGGATATCTGTATCTCTCTCTCTCTCACACACAAATACATGATAGCGAAGGGCGGTGGTCGCCTGCCCTTTGAGAACTCCGCGGGTCACAGATTGATAGATACCGTAGGTCAGGATTTGCCATCATAGTGGCGGGGCGGGGCTCAACGGGCGGACGCCTGACAGGGCAGGCGCCGGTTGAGCCGGCCGCTCCGCAGCAGCCCCGCACTTGCGTTGCCTATCGAACCCCTGGCAGGCGCCGGATAGGCCTCCCGCTCGCATGCCGCGCACTTGCGTTGCCTACCTCATCCCTAACCGGCGCTACCAGCGGCCCCCGCCTCACCGGTGCCTTGCCTCACAGACCCGAGTTGCCTAGCAGGGCGATGACGGCCCGGACCTGAGGGCAGCCCGGGGGGCGCGTTCCAGATGTCGAAAGCGCGCCGTACTCACGTAGCTTCCCGGCCCGGGCGCAGCCAGCGGCGCACAGCAGCAGCGCGGCGGTGAGGATGTGGCACTTCATGGTGGCGGCGGGGGTCGAGTGACGCGCTCCGCCTGGTTGCCGCGGTGTTATAAGGCTCGTGCCCTCAGTCGGCTCCGCGGCGAGGCGAGGCTCTGACTGGAGCTTAGCCTCCTCTGATCCGCGAGACGAGAAGAGACAACCGCAAGATAGCCTCTCGCTATTGGTCCGGGGGTTCCGGTGCTCTGCCGGTGGGGCGGGGCGGGGCGGGGCGGGGGCCAGGCCGGGCTGCTCACCTTGACCGTGCCTGGCGGGCGGGGTGGGGTGGGGCAGCAGGGGGAGAGGCCTCTGCGGAAAGGAGCGACAAAGAAAGAGTGAGAGAAAAGGAGGTAGGGAGAATGGCAGATTAAAATAAACATGGAGTGAATGCCCGCGCGCGAGTTTGCCTCCGCTTTTCTTTTCTCGATAATTTTTCGCTGACAGTCAGGGTAGGCCTCATTCAGAACCCGATTATTTACATAAAAAGAAAAGGGGAAAAAACTTTCATTCTACTCTTATCGCCAGAGTACAGTCACAGTCGTGTTGTGTCGGGCAGTGTGTTAGGTCGCGGCCACGGTCGCGGGAGAGCGTGATAACCACAGGATGACCCAGTGCGGCGAGTGCCCCGCCCCGCCCCGCCCCGCCCCGCCCCGCCCCGCCCCGGCCTGACCCCGGCCCGGCCCGGCCCCGCTGCAGGCGTCCACCGGACCGGAGGCATCCGGGTGCACCTGGAGGAACCCGGAGGCGACCAGGAACAGCCCCGGAGGTGGCCCGAACTGCGAGGCTGCGTTGGCGCTCCCCCTCCTGAGCGCTCGCCAAGAGCAAGGCCCCCTGTACTGCCCTGAGCTGCGCGGCCGGGCCGCGGCAGTAGAGTGCAGTGCCGCGGGGTGCAGCAGCGGGCCGGCAGGTACAGCGCCGCGCGCGCGTTTGAAAACTGGCGCGCGCAACGCGTCCTTGCCGAGCCGCTCACGGCCCCCTGCAAAGTACGGCGCAGGACTCGCTCGCGGCGCGGGCGGGCCGCGAGGAAGGACATGGCACAGGGCGGTGCGGTGGCGCCAGTGGCGTCTGCTTGGCGTCTGCTACGCCGTAGGAAACTTTTGCTTCGGGGCAATCCTTAAAATAAACAGCTGACCATTGGATGTCGCAGACTATCGAAAGAAGCCGTTAGGAGTACGGCGAGTACCCCGAGCTGCCACCGGTTTTGCTCTCCCAAGGTATTTAACCCGCATGTGGTCCGAAATGGCGAAAATGGTTGAGTCTGTCGCGCGAGTTGTCTGCTACCGTGCTGCTGCCGTTGCATGTAAGTGGCAGGGCAGCGATCACGGCAAAGGATGAGATCACATAGGCGCACCAAGGTCACTCGCGGGAGGGGCACTTCTGCCGACTTGCGCGGCGCAGGTAGGTCGGTTGCGAGAGCGCTGTCGCTCCGGAAGGGACCTCGTGTCGGCGTGACAGGTTCGCGGAGAGCTTGGAGTCGAGCAGGTACCGCGGCCCCCTAACCTCGGCCCGCCCCGCCTGCTGCTGCAGCGCTGTGCAATCCCTTTGAACGCGGCGCGTGTTGTGCCCTCTGTCGTGTCCTAGACCCGAATATGCGGCCCTGCGTAGAGCCGAGCCGAGCGTAGTGGGTCCATTGTCATCCACACTACTCGTTTCATCACATGCTTTAATGAGAGGCCGAGTCATTGGGAGCCAATTCTGCCTGTTCAAAGGCTTGACTGCTGCTGGTTGCAAGGTGGTGCACTTCGAGTGGATGGTGTCTCTGGCTTGTCATCTGACAGCAAGAACTTGTATTTCGTTGTTAATTTTTTTAGAAAAAGTACTTCTGCTATTTGTGTGTGTGGGGGGATAGAGTCCTTCATGAGAGGTCATTTCCTCATTTTGTTTCAAGGTCCAAGGTTACAGGATCCTAGATCCTGGATCTATTCTAGATTGTAGTGTTCTAACATATCAGCTTACAATTGCTCTCTAGAATAAAAGAGCAAAAGAAAAGTGAAGTTCTCTCAAGTTCTCCTTTTTCCTTCCTTCTTCTATGGTAAATTGGTCTCATCTTGAGAGTGCGCCGTTTTATTATTATTACGAAATTAGATAAATCAGATGAGCATACCCTTAATTATTTTAAATTTCTATATCCTTTTTCATTTTTTTTTTCCAACCATTATACCTTGTCTACTGTACAGCCTTGTCCGTCTGAGGTGTACCACTATCTGGCTCTAGCTGGTTAGGTCCATTGGAAGTGTTGAATCTTGGTGGGTGTTAAAGAATGAGATAAGCCAACTGCTTGAATGACAGTTTAATGAGAATAAATCTCACGAATCATTAAGCTATCTTACAACTACTACCAGAAAAATAATCAAAAGTCTGATAAGACTCACTTGATGCTATCTCTTAAGCTGTGTACTGATTACACAAATGATGCAATATCACCTACTTTGGTTTCTTTCCCCTTCAAATATTTCCTTTTTTTTTTTTAACAGGTCTGACTCCTTACCATCAAGATGGCCACCTCTCGCCTGAGGAAGGTGGCATACAGCACTGCTGTTCTTGGAGCTGGTGCACTCGCTGCATCCTGGCTGACAAGTGAACTTGTAGGGTCTCATTTATGATTATTCCCTTTTAAATATTGAAGCCTGTCAACCTCTGTAATAATCTAATGGTTTCTTTGTCTTATGGTTCTAGACTCAGCCCCAAAGAGTATCAGCTGCTGAACTAAGTGGAAAGAAACTGAGAGCAAAACGTACACTGCCTCCACGTGACGAACAAATTAAATCCCTTCAAACTGAAGATGAATTCGACGTTCTTATCATTGGTGGTGGAGCAACTGGAGCTGGGTGTGCTCTTGATTCAGTTACTAGGGGTGAGTGATTTTCTACGGCTTCATCAGTCTCCTTTAGAGTGAAACAACTCTTTACTCTTCTTTAAGTATTTTTCCATTTCAAAACAAAGTCTAAATCAAAATCTGTTCTGACAGGTCTCAAGACAGCCCTTGTTGAAATGGATGACTTTGCTTCTGGAACAAGCAGCAGGTCTACCAAGCTCATTCATGGTGGAGTCCGTTATCTTCAGAAAGCTATTTTCAACTTGGACATTGATCAGTACAGAATGGTGAAGGAAGCTCTCCATGAGAGAACCAACATGCTGGAATCCGCTCCTCATTTGACTCACCCCCTTCCCATTATGTTGCCTGTTTATACGTAAGAAATATTGGTAGTTCATGTTCTTAAATTTGGAGTAAAAAGAATAAGGGTGTTCATATGTAATATATTGTCATATAATAGGTGGTGGCAAATCCCATATTACTGGGTGGGTATCAAAATGTACGACTTAGTAGCTGGATCCAAGAGTGTAAAGAGCAGTTATTACCTTTCAAAGAAAGATGCTCTTGAACTTTTCCCAATGTTAAGAGGGGACAAGCTGTGTGGTGCCATTGTTTACTATGATGGTAAGTGAAAGTACCCATTTAAAAATTAGATTTTACAAAAGCTCTTGATGTCTCATTTGAAAATATTGTATTTGTATTTTTACTTTAGGTCAGCAAGATGATGCTAGAATGTGCCTTGCGATTGCACTTACTGCAACCAGGCATGGAGCAACTGTGGCTAACCATGTTAAAGTGCAAAACCTCATCCATGGAACTGGTGCTGATGGAAAGAAGGAGGTGCAAGGAGCGAGGCTAAGAGACGAACTTACAGGCAAGGAGTGGGATGTGAAGGCAAAATGTGTTATCAATGCCACTGGCCCATTCACTGATTCCATCAGAAAGATGGACAACCAAGCCGTCAAGGAAATTTGCTGCCCCAGCTCTGGTGTCCACATTGTGCTTCCTGGATATTACAGGTATTTTAAAATAATACCCACTGGAACTAAAAGTTTGTTTGAACCTCCCTATTATCAATTTTATTTGTTATTTTAGTCCTGACCAGATGGGTCTCTTAGATCCAGACACATCTGATGGTCGTGTCATCTTTTTCCTGCCCTGGCAGAGACAGACAATTGCAGGAACAACTGATCGACTTTGTGAAGTAACTCACAATCCGAAGCCAACTGAAGATGAAATTGAGTTCATTCTTAATGAAGTGAAACACTATTTAAACCCTGACGTTGAAGGTAAATTTTTATTCTGGAAATAGAGTAGAAACTATTTTTATTTATCAAAGAGAAGTAACTTAATTTATGTATTTAGCCCTCTTTGAAACTCTTTTACAATTTTACCACAAGTGATTACAGCAGTTTCATTGTTTCAGTCAGGAGAGGTGATGTGTTGTCTGCTTGGAGTGGCATTCGACCTTTGGTATCTGATCCCAACAAAGAAGACACTCAGTCTCTTGCCCGTAACCACATTGTGCATGTTAGTGATAGCAAACTTGTAACCATAGCAGGTGGTAAGTGGACTACTTACCGTGCAATGGCTGAACATACAATTGATGCTGCAATCAAAGGTAAAACTTAAATTTCACCTTTGCCTTACATTCTTTAACTTCTAAGAACAGTTAAACCTAATTTCCTGAGTTGTTTTTTATTCAGCATGCAACCTTAAGCCAACTAAGGAATGCCAAACTGATGGGCTACTGATTGAGGGAGCTCATGGCTGGACTCCTACCATGTATATTCGCCTGGTACAAGATTTCGGTCTGGAGTGTGAGGTTGCCCAACATCTTTCTATGTCCTATGGAGATCGTGCCTTTGCTGTAGCAAAGTTAGCTTCTCTAACTGGCAAACGTTTCCCAATTATTGGGAAAAGGATTCATCCAGAGTTCCCTTACATTGATGCTGAGGTAGAAAGACAATTTCTAAGACACAAGCTATGATTGTGATTCCACTTGCCTTTGATTCCTTATCTTATACTTATTTCTTAGATTCGTTATGGCGTGCGTGAATATGCTTGCACAGCTGTTGATATGATTGCCAGACGACTTCGCTTGGCATTCCTTAACAACCAAGCTGCTCAGGAAGCTCTCCCTGCTGTGATTGACATTATGGCTGAAGAACTGAAGTGGAGTGAAAAAGAGAAGAAGGTAATGAATGTTTTATTTTGTAAAAATTTTGAATAGATATGTCTCATATTTTTCTGATGCCATTCTCATTATGTAATTAACAGGTCCAGTATGAGAAAGCCGTTCAGTTCCTTGCTGAGCAGATGGGACAGATGGTTAACAGAGCATCTAGGGAGAAGATGAGCATTAACTTGTCTAAGGATGAAATGCAACTGTACATTAAGCGTTTCCAGATGATTGACAAGGACCATAAGGGCTATGTTTCTATTAATGATATTAGACGATCGATGAAGGTATGTACTTGTATCTCATTGTAACAATTTTATTATTTTGGATAAAGATGCAGTTCATCACAAAAACTGTAATTTTTCAGAGCTTTGGAGAAGAGGTTTCTGGTGAAGAGCTGCACGAAATTCTTAAGGAAATTGATACAAACATGAATGGACAAGTTGAGTTGGATGAGTACCTCCAGGTAAGAAAAGTTATCTAACTTAACTTTACCCTTGCCAACTTCAGACCATCTTCTTGCCAGGGCCTAGGCCATCGAGTCAGTTAGGGCCTGGCGGTTTGCCAGGGTAGATGGCTGAGAGTCAAAAACTACTGTCATATAATACGGTGATCACATGCTCCTCACATGGTGACCGCATGTGAACTACATGTCCTCCTCTGTTTCTTTTTTTAATCTAACTATTTTTTTGTTTCTAGATGATGTCTGCCATTAAGTCTGGTGCAGTTGCTTATTCAAGGTTTGCCCGTATGGCTGAAATGCAAGAGGCTGCTGTTGAGAAAGAGGGCCTTATGAAGAAGGTTTCAGTGGAGCGCAGTGGAGGTGGCGTTTAATTATTGATTTGATGCTTATGTCCGTCTCAAGCAATACTCACTTTCATGTCATCTTTGATCTTGTTGGATTTGCCGTTCTTCTCTCTCATAAGAGTATTTCACGGAATGTGGTCACTCTCTATCTTCCTTATTTGTTCATTTCAAATTCACCAAAAGCATCTAGAATTTTCAGTTTGTGTGCAATTAGGGGCTCATTGGTAGCACAAAAGCTTTGCACTGGTGCGGTTCTAGTTGCTTTTAAAATTTGAAACAGAGAGAAAGTAATGACTTTTACTTTCTTACTTCATCTTACATTTTTTAGCAATACCACAGTAATTTTCAGATTTCAGCTCTGTCCGTGCGGGCTTCCCGCACTCATCTTGGTATGGAGCTTGGAGCGGCCTCCAATTCTGCAACCATGTGTTACACAACTTTGTTCTTGTCTGTACAGCAGGGGCATACTGATAATTTAATTAAGATCCTTGTAAGATTTAGGCAATAGGAAGTGTATGTATTTTACACATACCCTCTAATTCTAGTGTCCCAACATTAATGACAGCATTAATAGATGATACATCACAATGATTATTGCAATATTAAATTTTGACTCCTTAATAGAGAAGAAAGGAGAGGTAAAACATATGTTCAGATACAGCTTAATATTTAAGAGTAATTGATTGTATTTAGCTCGTGTCAACATATTCTAGTCAATATCAAATACACCTTTCACTTTCCTTCTCGACAACTGTACATATTCTTGGTATGTTTGGTCTATGATATCCGTGCTTGAATATAGTGCTGTGAAATTTGCTAATGTTGGTACGGGACCTTTCATATGTTTCTTGTTTCTATCTGAATATTTGAATGAATCGTTCAGTAGCTGGGAAGTGAGCTCATCTGTTTCTCTTGAAATATTCTATACCATGTTTTATACCTCAAAAAGAAATGTGTTGTCAGTGAAAGTATTATTGGTATTATCATCACATATTTTAATTTCAGTATTCTGGTCTGAAGTTCCTACGCTTGATGGTAATATGAAAATGTGGAAAATGTGGAAAATGGGAATAATTGTCATTATCTTGTGCCGTTTCTATGGAGGGAAGAATATTTTAAATACTGTCCTGTAGATCTGTCTTCCCAGATGATGTATATTTACATGTTATTCACTTCTGACGTATAAAGACTTCATATTCTGGAATAGCTCTTTGTTTTCCTTTTTTTTTTTTTTTTTTTTCCATTTCATTGTTATTGACAGCAATTTTGTGTACCAGTCTATAACAAGTTTATATAAAAATTGTTTGGTAATCCATTTTGCTCAGTGCAGACAGTGTGAAAGTTAAAGAGAAAGCTAAAACATGAATTTTAATTCTACTTTTGTTTTTATGTTTTAACTCAGTATCAAGGTATTTATGGAATTGGAAAAGACTACTAAATAATTATACTTATACTGGTTTCTGCATGTTTGTTAAGAATGGGGAGCATGTTTCTTGTGTTTAACTTGGGTTGTGTTTTCTTTCCTCTATCCACTTACAGATAAGAAGAAAAGCTTATATCTATCCTTTCCTGAAAAAACAGAAGAATGCTGTTGAACCATCATATCATTCATTCACTCATTGTTCTGTGTAATATCACCGTTTTGCTTTTTCTTGTGGGCTTGTTGATGTGTCAGCATTCCTCTGTCATTGCCATGTTTTACAAATACCTCAAGTATCTTCTTAGCCCGTAATGTAAGATTCAGTCCTCAAATTTGAAATAAGTTGAGATAGAATATTTTCTTCCAAGATTTTGGGAGTATAAATCCAAAAACCTTTATTACTAGGTACTAATGAACAACTTTTTGTACTTCTAATACATAATTCTAAGATGTAAATATGAGCACACCACACCACCTTGTGCTGACTTGAATGTTCTTCTGGCTATTGGAAACTCCTTATGTTTGGTGTTTGGTGTTATGTTGGTGTACAAGAACATGATCATCTTGTATCAGACATCCTTTCATGTATTTATACTCACTAAAAAAGGGAGTTTTTATGCCCTTTATTTGGGGTTTGTGTCCTAATGAGATAAAAACAGCCTACAGATCTGTAATTGTTTTTAATATTGGCACATGTGCCTTGACAAAATGTGCCACTTTATCTGCACTTTAATATATTTTAACATCTTGATATTATTTTTCTGTGATTAATATTTATTAATGTTATTTTTCTTGTTATCCCTTTGTTTGTTTTCATTCCTCTTGTTTTCCTCTGTATTTTTTAGATGACATTACAGGATATTACAGGTTGTTGTCACTAAATCAAACATCTAAAGTATGAATGAACGCTAAGTTTTAAACCATTAAATTGTGTTATTCATCAAATTGCTTTCTAATTGAACTTCTGAAATGGAATTTGTGTGCCACCTTCATACCCATTAGTTTTCATAGCCTTGTGCCTTTTTGTTTTGTGTGCCTCTCCACTCGGCTTCCTTTGTGTGTCATAATCATATGCTTCAACAACTCTGTTTTAATTTAACTAAATAATCTACCTACTTGAGATGACTTAACTCAACTATTCAAATCAAGGTCTTTTTCCAGGAGGTGAAGAGTATCTGCAATAGAAATGGCCAAACCTAGAAAATAGTTATCACATATGATAGAGATGTGGTATCCTAAGATAACGGTCTTCATTCATATGGAATGTGTCTTCACCCTATCATAAAGTTCAACATGAAATCATCAACGGAGTCTCTTTGGCCGACATAAAACCCAAGTTACCGCCAGTATGTGTGCATGTGTGTAAAAACTGGTCATTTCCAGTTATGTAATAAATTATTTATGTGACTGACAGTGATTACTTTGGAGGTAAAGCATCTGATTATTTAGATTCTCTCTGAAAAATAAATGCGACTAAAGCTATAAACAATTTTAATGGTTCCTATTGAGGATATCCCATTGGTTATTGCTGCTGCAATAATTTTATAACTTGCAAGTACTTAGCATCCTTTGGAAATCAATGCAAAAGGGTTTTCATTTCGGTCCACATTCCAAGTGAAAATGATCCCAACCGTTAAAAACACTTTTGAGGTAGAAATTATTTTTCCTAGGACTGGCCTTTAAGTATGGTGTCGTGAGGCGCATCTTATCCTATCTGGCACGCCCCCTTCTCCATTCCGTATTGCCACCTCTTGTTCAGCGAGTGTTCATGTAATTTGTGGAATTCCCCCTTCCCATCTACCCCCCCCCCCCCCTCCACCGGCCGGTCCAATATCCGCGCCTACAAGAAGGCCACCGTCTGTCCATGCCCGTGCTGTGCGTGGCAGCAACTTCACCCAGAGAAAGAGAGAAGAGAGAGAAAGAGGGAGGGAAGGGTAGCGAATAGAACGAGAGCGCACGCGCCCAGGGTGTAGGGGGCGGCATTCTCACAACCCTAAAGGGTTGCCGGCGTGCTTCTCCGAGAGCCCGAGCCCGGTCGCCCCCATCTGCGTTTGCATCTCCTTACTCGACCCCCTGGAGAAGGTGCGCGTGCGGCGGAGGCGAGGAAGGGGAAGGGGAGGTCCGAACAGCCCCCGGCCCGGCCCCCGGCAGGGGTTGTTGATCGGCCCCCGCACTTACACGCTCCTGGCTACCCCCTGGCATAGAGAAGCGTTCCTTGGAGATGCAGCCGAGGTGAGACAAATCCGAACGTCGAAGCCACTGGATTTTCCGAGTCGTCCCTAGTTAGCTTGCAGACGATCATCTTGGTACTTGTGATGGATCGAGATCGAGAACCCCCCCCCCCCCCCGTCTCCCCCCAACCCGCCCCCGTCCTGACCCGACCAGGCTTAGTAGCAGCTTTCAGATCTGCAAAATTCGTCAAAAATCATACAATAATAATTCACGAAAAAGTCTATTTTCCGTCAGGTTAGCTGCTTTCATTGTCAAAATGGCAGGAGCACATCCGCTCAGATCCGAAATTTATAATGCATCAGTAACGATCGTGGTTAGGTTGGATTGAAGTTGGCAGCCCTGCAGTGACGGCTGCTGCAGCGACAGTAGTTTGAAATGAGCAGCGGTCAGTGTCGCCTTGTCTCGTTCGGTACGGCGTTTTTATTCGTTTTCGCGGTTTGAACAAAACATTTAGCATCTGTGCAATGTATCGGCGTGAATATAAGATATTCAAGTAGTGTCAGATTAGACTATTCTTCGGCAAAAGTCATAAATCGAGACTGTGTGTCGTGTGTGATGTCAAGATCGCCAATAAGATGGCCCAAGTCATTCCGCTGGTAACCTACGTCAGCTGCCATTTTGTGGAACGTTGCATGACTGGAGGAACGTCTCCGGGGGACTCTGCTGGTAAGTGTTTAACCTCGACGGTCTTGTTCAATGTTAGTCATCCTGGGCAAACATCGCAATTACCGTACTTTGGCCACCGAGGTAACTTTGTCCACCCCCTAAAACTTTTGTGTAAATTGCTACCTAGCAATTGAAACATATTTTAGGAGTTGGAGGTAACTTTGACCTGTCCCTAAAAATTTGTTTCAAATGCCAGTTAGCATTTTAAACAAAGTTTGAGGGGGTGGCCAAAGTTATCCCGGTTACCCCGGTTTACGGTATTGCGGCTGTCACTTTATGGCACTTTATGCAAGGTGGGACAAAATCCAGGTCGGACAGCGCTTTTTCGAATTTCCGGGAAATCGCCAGGTCGGACAAAGATAGGTCGGCCAATCTAGCTGCACCGACGGTTAGCGGTAGTCCGGCCCGGCCGAGGGGTGTAGCAGGGTGCAGGCCAGGTTCACCATCGCACCGGGGCCCCCCTGCCCGATGTACCGGAGGCCGAGGCCGCTCCCCACACCACCATCGCCGCAATATTCCTCGATTCTTTCCATACACTCCCTTTTCCTCCTCCGCTCCGCCGCCGCTGCCTTCCTCTGCCCCCCTTTTCCCTCGACGCCGGCGCGGCAGTCCAAAATTTACATTACGTCCCTCATAAAGTACCATAAGGCGGCGCCCCCGCCCCCCGTATGAGCACGGACAGACGCGTGCCCGGCCCGGGGCCCCGAGCCGAGCTGAGCCCCGTGGCCCGGCCCGGCCCGGCCCGGGGGCCCCACAGAGGAGAGGAGGCACTCCTACACCGTCGCGCCCCTAGCCGAACCGGGGCGGCGGGGAGGGGGCGAGGGGGAGTTGCCCTGCCCCTCCGCGCGAGGGGGTACTGGCGCTGGCGCTACTCGCCGCCGCCCCGCGCCGCGCGCGCCGCGGAGAGGAGAGCGGTACGACGCACGCAACAGAGAAAGTTGTCCGTGTAATGAATCGTGGTGTGAGGTAGTCCTGGGGTTGAGGGTGGGGGGGCAGGGAAGCGTATTAATGGCTGGGCGCGCGGTGGGATGGGGTGGGGGTAAGTAGGGGTACGAGACCGGCGCGGCGTGGTGTGGTGGTCGGGAGAGCGAGGGAGGATTCATGCTTTCGCTCGGATTGATGCTCGCTCCAGCCGTAGCCTACCGCAAGCCACCACCGCTGGAGGGGGCCGGGGAGGGGGGGGGGGGTTACGAAAAGCAGGTGGCTCAACCTAGCCGGCGTGCAAGCAAACACAATCCACCGGTGCGGCGCGGTGCCCGCGCTGCTCCCAGCAGGTGGCATTCCTCTCCGGCTCGCCTCGCCACCAGCAGCAGCGGCTCTCCGCACCTAGCGGCCCAGTCGGCCCAGTTCTTCTCTTCCTTCCTGCTGATTGTCTTCACGTAAACGTACGTCTCCATTCAGTTCACCCCGAGTACATGTCTGAATGAACGAGGAGCAGCGGGGCAGGCAGGGCAGATAGCGAGTTGGGGTTGGCTGCGGTGGAGGTGGAGGTGCGCGAGGAAAAGAGGCTGACGGAGAAAGGGTAGCCGGGGAGCCGGGGGCGCGCAGAGTTGAAAATGAGACAGCAAAGGCGAGACAACAATAGCGCGGGGCCTGAAGAATACGGGCAGCGCGCCGCTGCCGGTGCCGCTATGCTGCTCCGGTGCGCTGGTGCGCTCGGCCCCTGTCTCTGTCTCTCTCTATCCAGCACGCCCCCCGCCTCTGTGCCTCTCTCCTGTCTCTGTCGCGCCCCTCCCACTCTAGTTCGTTGTCTCTTTCTCCATTTCTTTTTGCGTGAATACTGATGAGGGCCTGCTGCTGCCCCCATCCCCCAGACCCAGACGGCCGCCGTGCCATGCCGCCGGTGCCGCCCCCGGCTGCAACCGCTGCAACGCCCCCTGCCCCCCGCCCCGCCACCGCTGCAGCAACAGCTTGAGTGGTTGCCATGGCGACGGGGTGGGGGGCTCTAGGCGGGGCTAGGGCAGGACTAGTCGGGGCCGCGGGGCGCAGTGCGGTCCGGAGGGGTGGGGCGGGCCGGGGCGCGCCGTGGTGGGGTGTTCATCGATAAGTCAGGGCTGTGGGGGGTAGTGGGGCGGGGCGGGGCGGGGCGGGGTGGGGTGGGGCGGCAGGGGGGCGGCCGGGAGAGAGCGCCCCCAGTCGCCGCCTAGTCTCGCTCGGGGCCGCACCCGCCTCGGCTCTGCCCTGGTCGCGCTCGTAGCGTGCGTGCGCGGCGTTGCGTGCGCTCGTGCCTGCGTGCGTGCGTGCGCGTGTGCGCGCTCGGACTGACGGGTGACAGGTGGCAGGAGTGACGGACGCGTGCGTGGCGTGACGTGACGTGACGTGACGTGGCGTGACGAGCGTCCAGCCGGGAGGGCGGCCGTGGAGTCGGGGGCCGAACATGGCGCGGCCGCAAGGTGAGTGGCGGAGCGTGGCGGGCGCACGCCGCGCCGGGGACACGATACGGCCCCGGGGCGGGGACCGTCGGGAAGAGGAGGAGGAGGAGGAGGATGCGGAAGTGGCCGGGCCGCGGGGCGGACGTGCACCTGACGGGGCGGGGCCGGGCCGGGCCGGCTAGGGCATGACAACTTCGCAGACTGACAAACAGACTCGACTCGGACACGCCCGCGGGCGCGCCGCGCAAACAGACGAAAAGTTCCCGAGTAGTTTGCTCTGTTCTTTCTTCTTGGAGCCGGTGGGGCGCGGTGCGGTGTGTGCGGACCGGGGCCCGGCGCGGTGCTGCTGGGGCTGGGATGGGGTTAGGCCCCGGTCGCTGCGGGGGCGGCGGCGGGGGCGGGCTGAGAGGGCTGTGAGTCACCCAGGCAGGCTCCCGCGGGGACGGGACGTATCGGCTGGGCTGTCCTCCCTCCCCTCCCCTCGCCGCCCCCGGCGGGCCGCGCCGGGCCGGGCTGCGCCATATCCTCCTTCCGGTGGCGCCGCGCCTCACCGCTGCCGCCGGTATGGATGGATAATTTGCCCGCCGCGCGGGGTTTGGATGCGGTGGGCTCGCACGTGTGCTGCACGTGTGCTGCACGTGTCGCGGGTCACGTGGGGCGCGACACGTCACACGTGACTTGGCTAGGCCAGCAGTCCGGGTCGGGCCGGGGCGCAGTCGATAATGAGGCTCGGGGCTCGACCCTTGCGCGGCGCGGGGCAAAGGGGCTCGTGGGGTTATGGGATCACGTGACCCCGCAAGAAGCGCGGGAGTAACCACCTCCGCAGGGGCGGCAGTGGGGCTACTGGAAGGTACAGTACGTGGTCGATCTCTCAGAGTCCAAGCCCAACATGTTGGTAGGTTAGCTCAGAGGATAGAGCACCAGTTCGGCAACCGTGAAGGCGGCGGTTCGTATCCCGCCTCGCTCCTACTTTTCCTCACCCTTCAGCGCACGGAAGTGTCAGCTCGAAGAGTCCCCAGACGGGGTGCACAGTGGTTGGGACTTGGACGAAAAAGACTTGGCCGCATGGAATTTTGTCTAATGAGTCGAAAACCGTTTCCAGAAAGTGTGAGCGATTTTGTTTGAGGTTTGGGCGATTTTTTTTGCCCAACTTTCTTGGACTACTAGGGTGGTCCTGGAGCGCACCCCGCGGAGCCGCGACGTGCCCCTCGCGGTTTCGCGGGTCCTCTGCGCGACCTGCCCCCGCGAGGGACGCGGCCCATCCCGCGAGGAACGGCTCATCCGCGGGGGATGCGAGACCTCGCGGATAGGACCCCCCCCACCCTCCCCCTCGCCCTAGAGCGCCTGCGGTCAGTGCATAGGCAACCCAACTGACTGCCCTGTGTTCTCTAGGACACCCGGTTCTATCTCTGCCTCCCTAAATCCTGATGGGGGCTGACACGCTCTGGAGCACTCTGTCCACGGGCCGCCCCGCCCCGCCCCGCCCCGCCCCGCCCCGCCGCACCACAGCGCGGTGCTCCATGGATGGCCCCGGCGATTGTTCGCACCCGGTCGGGGCTCATCCTCTCAAGCCTCCAAGAAGAGATGGGATGGCGGGCCGGGCCCGCAAGGCGTGTGCCGGGGTGTTCCAGGGCGAGGCGGGGCGTGGCGGGGCGTGGCGGGGCGTGGCGGGGCGGGCGAGACTGCGGGCTGTGAGGCCGGGGAACGACCAATTCAAACTTTTCTCGATGGCTGGACCAGCAGGACGAGGAAGACGCGGGCGGGGGAAGGGGCGAAGCTGGGCGAAACATAACGTTTATGGGGGCGGAGCAGGGAGAGAGGGGTGTGGGAGGCGCTCGCGACAGGCGCAAGACGGACGTATGTGCGTGGGCGGTCCGGGGCGTTTCGGGGATGGGGCGGGGTGGGCGGGGTCCTGGGGTGTGGCGGGGCGGGGCGGGGCGGGGCGGCGGGAGGGTTTTCGCCAGCCAAGTCACGGACCGTCTAGCGCGGAGGGGAATGGGGTGGGAACAAGCCTCGCGTCTCTGATCTCTTCGTCTTTTTCATGTTTTATATTTTTTTGTGCCCTGGAAATATAAGCGTTACTCTAAAATATTTCTCGCCCGCCAGCTTTAGGTCTTCAAGTTCCATGCAAAAACATAATCTGACTCGTTTTCCTGACTGGCTTGATAACCCTTCCAGCGTGGGGGTGCTGTGCAGTCGCCCGCAGTAGCAGTTATTGTCGGACATTGAGGGTGGTCGGCGGGGCGCGGGGCGGGGCGTAGCGGGGCGTGGGGCGCGGCGGGGCGGGGCGGGGCGGGGCGGGGCAGGCTGTGGCGGGGTGGGGCCTGCGGTCAGGTATGGCAGGGGTCACTGAGGGTTTCGGGTCGAGGCAGTGGCAGTGGGGCGGTGGCCGGGTGCAGGCCGCGCATATGAGCGTGGAGGCCGTGCGGAGGCCGGCTGGGCTTAGTGTTTCGACCTTGGGCGGACGGCAGGGTGTAGGCGTGGCCGGGGTGCGGGGCGGGGCGGGGCGGGGCGGGGCGGGGCGGGGCGGGGCGGGGCGGGGGTGTAGCACAGTCCAGCAGCAGCGCAGCCCTGCACACCAGCAGGCCAGGCCCCGCCCCCGGAGCCCCCGGAGCCTTACTCCACGCGTACCTCCCGGAACACGGCCGTAAATCCCCAGGGCTGCGCTGAAGGTTTTATGAACTGATCTTCATTGTGGAGTTATCAAGCTGTCTCCACTGCCGCTGCCACCTCCGTAGGATAGGCGGTGCACTGTGAAAAATAGTCGTCATTTTTACGGGAAAATGTTCCACGAAATGCTGTTGTAAAATTAAAAGCCCTACATATCGGCTTGAAATTCGATCACGAGCAAAAAAGGTCCGTCGTAAATTTACAACATATTTCGTAGATCGAAATTTACAAAATTCATCGTAAATCTACGAAGTGAGGGGGCTCAGCAGGTTGTTAAAGTACACACGTACCTTGGTTCTCCCGTTTCAGTAAACTGGTTTAGTGTTTAACCAAGCGGCGGGAATTATTCAAGTTTCAAACAGGGCGCCAAATTCACAGGAAACAGAACACAGAACACAGTACATACGGGTGTGGGTGGGAGGGCGGCGTGATCATCAGAGCGAGACGTTTAACCCTTGGCGTGTTTCTCTAATCACTTGCATTAATCATCATGTGCAGCCCTCGCCCCCTCACTCCCTCGCCCCCTCGCCCCCTCGCCCCTCGCCCCTCGCCCCTCGCCCTCGCCCTCACGCGGCCCGCGCCCCTCGCGCCCTCGCCCCCTCGCGCCTCGCCCCCTCGCCCCTCGCCCCCTCACCCCTCACCCTCGCCCCTCGCCCCCTCACCTTCTCCCCGCCCCTCCACCCCTACCCCTCACCCACCCGGTGCGTCGCCCGCTTCCTTTAATTAATCCCCACTCGCTGCAAATATACCTCATTTCCCAAGAGGGAAAGCGATACGCCGGCACGGTGCGCGGGGAGAGGGAGAGGGGGGGGGGGGAGTGTGTCTTACAACCCCACCTCGACCCCCGCCGCACCCCGCCGCTCCCCGCCGCACCCCGCCGCACCCCGCCGCACCCCGCAGCACCCTGCCAGGTAGTGTCAGCCCGTCGGGAGGCAGGGAGCGAGAGGGAGGGAGGGAGAGAGGGAGAGAGAGGTATCATGGCGACTTTACTTCCGGGCTGCGACACGACAAATAGGCCAACGAGGTATAATTTATCCCTAGGAAACCAGCTCGGCTTGCGTACGAGGGAGGGCGAGGGGAGGGGAGGGGCGCCAGGGAGGTAGGGCAGGGCAGGGCGGGGGGAGAGGCGCCAGGGAGGTAGGGCAGGGCAGGGCAGGGCAGGGCGGGGCGGGGAAACGGGTTACCCGCGCGAGAATGCAAACAAGGCGGAGACGGACGACTACATTGTGCAACCCACCGCGCGGCGCGGCGCCCCTTTATAGTCTGATAATCTCGTGAAAAGGCGCGACGGATGACTCTGTCCCTGCCCTAGCGCCCTAGCGCGACATCGGGCACACGGCGAGCTCACTTTCCGTCCAAGCCGTTTTCAGCGCCCCGCTCCCGCTCACTGAGAAATGCTTGCAAAGAATTGGTTCGTATTGCAGACTATTTTCTTTGTAATGCTGCAAAGAATTTTGAAGCATTGTATTACGAACAAATTCGTAAGCTTACGAACTACTTCTTTGCAATACAAACAGATAGTTTTTAAGAATTCTAGTGGCTTGCAAAGAAGTTCTTTGCAATACAAACAAATTCTTCGTAATACGAATATTAAAAAGTCTTCGCAACGCTGCAAAGAATTTATTTTGCAAGCAGCTATTTTACAGTGCTGGAAGGGGCGCCTGTGAGGTAGGCATTCCCGCAACGCACCCGTGCGTCGTCTCGGAGCGCGTTGCCTACCACAAGGCGCCCCAGCCCAGCACGCCGGGCCCCGGCCCGCCCGGCGCCCGGCGCCCTAGCGCTGCTGCGCTGGGGGCGTGGCAGGTAGCTCTATCTGCCGGCCTTTCCCCTTTTCCTTTTTAGGCCCCCGTTAGGGGTGCCTATTGCACACGCCAGTGAGTTTTTAGGCCCCCGTTAGGGGTGCCTATTGCACACGCCAGTGAGTTTTTTATTCTTGACGCTTGCCCTCATATGGCGCAGCCAATCGTGCCCTAGCTGATTCGTAATACAAAGTTACAATGAAAAATACTATGAAAAATTACTGAAAATTTTTTGAGATAGGTCTCATGTCAAACTGTTCATACGTTTTGGTGTAAAACGAGCTTGTATCGTTCTGTTTTTATGGCAATGACGAGCTGAGCTGAGTGTTAGGTTTGAGCCGAGCCGGCGAACGGCTAACTAATAAAATTATTTCGCGGTTTTTTCCGACCAATGAAAAAGATCACTTGTTGCTTTGTACCTCGATGTCCAAAAGTTTCCTAGGCGGGAGTATCAGCCGCTCAGAACATAACAGTTTCGCGTCGTGCAAAAGGATGCACCACTAGGATACGGTTTCAGAACGCGACCACTAGCTGCCGGCGGTGGCTCCTGATTGTTGGCAGGGACTGTAATTCCGCCTCTCCCAATAATTTTATTTGAAAGCGGGCAGGGCTTCTAACAATACCGCCAACTCTAAGATTCAGACCTCCAAGTTCATGTTTTCCAGTAAATGGTTTAAATTAGATCGCTATGTCCGCATGTTTTGTGCGTAAAGGCTTTTATAATTGTTTACAAATGGCTGCATACAACATCCTTTGACTTCGTTCCAAACTCACTTTTTAAAGGAATATTTTACGTTGGATTTACTGGCCAAAGCAGAAAAGCGTTGTTGATAATAGCCGAATTGCTGGGCGACATTTTAATGTATAGCGAATCTGTGGCTCACGAATAGCATGATTTACATACTTTCACAAACAGTTTTTGACATGATATTTTAAAATTCTATCTTATTTTTAGGTAAGTGTTAAAACTCAGGGGGCCGTTTAACGCGTTAGCGTTAGAATTTTGAGGGTTTTATTCTTGACGATGGCCCTTATGGCCGCAGCCGATCGTAAAGTCTCTAACGATTCGTGCCAAAGTTACAATCAAAATACTACGAAAAATTAGAAAATTTTGGAGATAGGTGTGATGTCAAACTGTCTATACGTTTTCGCATAAAATTAATGCATTCGCTGTTTCCGCCATGGTACAATTACGAGCGGAGCAGCAAGGCCGAGCCAGGTCGAGAGGCTCTCGACCAATAAAATTATTTCCCGCGGTTTTTCCCTGACCAATGAAAAAGATCACTTGGTTGCTTTGTACGCTCGATGTCCAAAAAGTTTCCCTAGGCAGGAGTGGTCACGTCCAGAATCGCAGCAGTTTCGCGCCGTGCCAAAAGGATACACCAGCACCAGCAGGACAGTTTTGAACGCGACTTCACTAGCCGCCGGCAGCGGCTCGTGATTGTTGGCAGGACTGTAATTCCGCCTTCCAATAATTTTATTTGAAAGTGGCGGGGCTTCTAACAATACCGCCAACCAAGATTCAGTCCCAAGTTCATGTTTTGGTAAAATGGTTTAAAGTGCTACTTCGCCCATTGTGTACGTATGTTAATGCGCGAAGGCTTTCATAGTTCTTTGCTACACGCCTGCAGCATCCTTTTACTTCATTTCCTAATTTAAAACTGTTCAAGTATATAAGGTCGCGAAGTGGTCGTGCGTGAGCCGCCGGGCCACTCAGCCTTCTTTTGTCGAGTGGAAGTCCCAGCCACACGCCCTCCGCCATGTCGCTGGCTGACGTGTGTCCACCTTCGCGACTTTAAATCATTGTAAAGTTATCTAAACGTTTACATAAGGCAGAACTGGAATGCTTAAAAATTAGTTTTTATATTTGCGGAAATCGTTTTTGCAAAGTTTGACTTCAATATGAGGCGAGGAAGGGAATAAAATCCGATTCGTGAAATGGTGGCTACATCTACGTGTATCTTTACGTAAAGCCATTTTCCGAATCACTTTTGTTCCTGCTCGCTGAAACGTACGTGAAACTTTGCAAACGATTTTCTGCAGGTCCTGGCAACTGATATTAAATACATTCATTTCCGTTGTCTAACATTTCAGTTCTCCTAATATAAAGAGTTAAAGTCGCGAGGTGGGACGCGTGAGCTGCCGAGCTGCCGCCGGCCTTCTTTTGTCGAGTAAACATCAAGGCGGCGTTGTTGATAGTTGGCCCGCTAGGCATTTTATGTGGCAAACGTGTGGCGGATAAAATTCATGATTTGATCCTCAAAAATAGTTTACACTAAATATTTTAAAATTCTTTCTCATTTTATAATAAGTGTTAAAACCTAGGGGGCCGTTTAACGCGTTAGCGTTAGAATTTTTCTCTGTTTCTCGGGCCACTACACAGCATGGTGATAGGAGGCTAAATCACTCCACCCCGCCCCGCCCCGCCCCGCGCGCTCCCTAGGCCCCAGAACGGATTGCACGGCACAGTGAGCACGGCACGGCACAGCCGATACAGTGCTCCACATATCGGATTACTCGCCGCTGCCGCTGCGCTGCCGTGCTGCTCCAGCCCCGCCCCTTGTTCTCCTTTCGGAAGCAGCCGCTCCGCTCCGCTCGGGGGAAGTGATTTGGAATTACGTATTCCGCAGCATAAGCGGAAAAGAAAGGATGAGCGCATTCTTAACGCAGCCATAAGGACAAATTGTCTGATTATTTCATGCCGATCCAGGCAAGAGGTATAGAGAGCTTATCCGTGCGGGATTATTTCCGCGGCCAGTCTGTCTGTCCGTCTGTCTCCACCCCTCCCCACCCCGTCCCCCGTCTCCGAGCCCCCGCCGCTCCGCTCCCCTCGGCCGCCCCGCACCCCTGCACCTGTATCGACCCAGTAGCTGCACTTAGGGGGCCCCTCGGGGGGCCGGCGGGGCCCGGCCGGGCCGGACGTCTGCCGTGCCGTGAGTCCCCGGAGCCGCCGTGCGGGCGGGGCGGGGCGGGGCGGGGCGGGGCGGGGCGGGGTGTCATTCAGGTCGCGACGGGGCGGGGCGGCCGCGCCGCGGGCTCGCGGGATACCCACCCGGCCGGCAGGGCGGGGCGGGGAGGAGTGAGAGAAAATCCATCAGGGACAGGGAATATGGAGGAGGAGGAGGAGCAGGAGGAGGAGGAGGAGGAGGAGGGAGGAGGAGGAGGAGGAGGAGGAGGCGGAGGAGGCGGAGGAGGCGGAGGAGGAGGAGGAGGCGGAGGAGGCGGAGGAGGCGGAGGAGGCGGAGGGAGGCGGAGGAGGCGGAGGAGGCGGAGGAGGCGGCGGAGGCGGAGGAGGCGGGGGAGGTGGAGGAGGCGGAGGAGGCGGGGGAGGCGGAGGAGGCGGAGGAGGCGGGAGGGAGGCGGAGGAGGCGGAGGAGGCGGAGGAGGCGGAGGAGGCGGAGGAGGAGGAGAAGGAGGAGGAGGAGGAGGAGGAGGAGGAGGAGGAGGAGGAGGAAGTTCCAAAAGCAGGGAAGCGGAGGAGGGCCGGCATGTGAGAGCGAACCGAAGCGTTCCGCACCGCCCGGCCCGGCCCGGGCCGCGGACCGTCGAGGGCTCCGACATACTTATTGCATATCGGTAGGAAAGCGATATTGGAAAAAAAGGAAAACACGATCCCCGCCCTCTATATATCCCTTCTCCTTCGTCCCTTTTTAGTTTACTACGACTACTTCTTCTCCGTTCGCTCCATTCATTGCTACCCTCTAGCTCTTGCTAGCCTCTCCCTCTTGCTCTTCGTCCTGCTTGTCCTCCTCCTCGTGTTCCCTCTCCGCTCCCCGGCCGAGGCCCTGCGCTGTGCAGTTCACCGCCGCCGCCCCGCGCCGGTGTCAGCGTTAGAGCGCGCACTGACATAAAGCACCTTGTTTTATCCCTCCGGGTGGAATTCTTTTCCGTTGTAACATTATTTTTCGTTGCGCGCCCCGCCCCGCCCCCGCCCCGGCCGGGCCCAGGTCCCTCCCCAGTGTGTCACCACTATACGCTACAGTTTCTTGTGTGCTCCGCCTTGGCCGCCTTCTCTCCTCCCTCAGCCTCCACTCGGCCTCCACGCGACCTATTCTCTTGCCTTCTCTCTGACGCATACACACACACACTCTGATTCAATACGGCAACAAAAACTGCAGCGCGATTTTATTCTTTTAACCTTTTTCTTCCACGCCACGAGCCGAATAAAAACCCCCAGTTTCCCCTTTTCCTCCTCCGGTGTAAGGCCAAGCGTAACGCGGTGTAACGCCCAGAGCAAACACGGACTTTCATTAATTTTTACACGCTGCACCGCTCCCATTACCAGGCGGTGGCGGCGGCGGCTGCGGCGGCTGCGGCGGCGGCAACATTGTAAAACGGTGGCGGCCAATCCGCCCACCACCTGTCGGACCCGCCCCGCCCCGCCCCGCCACTGAAACTCATTAACCAGTGCACTGAGGCGGTAGCGTTCGCTGTCACTCTGGAGGGCGGTGCGAGGGCGGCACCTCTCGCCCGTCCCGTCCCGTCCCGCCCGGCCCACGCTCCGCTCCGCCCCGCGCCGTGGGGAAGGTGAAGGTGAGGGTGAGCCTCTTGGCGAGGAGTTGTCTTACATTATTTGCATACTGCATTATACAAGACGCGCGACTAGCTAGAGGCGAGACAATTTTCCTAATGGGCTTGCTTTACGCATTCTAATATAGATAGGCGTTTTGTGTAGTCTTCATTTGAGGTTTTTTTGGGGGGGCGCGCGCGCCCGTTGGGCACGCGCATCGTGTCATAGTTTGTATCATACGGTGTTCCATGTGGGACTTTTTCACAGGGGTAAGATGGTGATGACGTTGACGTGAAGCGTGCTTCTGACAGTACGGGAACGCCAGAGGAGAACGCCGCCTGGAGAGGGGAACGCCCCCCCGTTCCCGCTGCCGTTGGCCTCCTGCGCAGCCTTGTAACCAGGCAATGTTTTCTCTCCCCGGACATAAAAATGAATGTTTTTATGGGCTGCTCCGGGCGGGGCGGGGCCGTGCCGCTCGCCGCGCTCCGCTCCGGGTGCGACCTCCGGGCGCGGCGGAAACTGCCGCCGGAATATCCATCTCTCTTAAGTGGGACGTGCGAGGCCATTGAAGGACCAGGACCATGCCCGGGCATCTGGCGTCCGTGTCGGCCCGGCCAACCATATGGCGGCAGCAGGGCGGCGTGGAGGCGCAGGGCGCGCCCCGTACCACCGCCACGCCACCGCTGGGCCACCGTCGAGGGGGAAACAACTCTAAAATTTTTGTACACCTAGTAATTCAGAAAAATTCAGAAAAATTCAAAAGAATTCAGAAAAAATTCAGAAAAATTCAGAGAAATTCAAAAGAATTCAGAGAAATTCAAAAAATTCAGAAAAATTCAAAAAATTCAGAGAAATTCAGAAAAATAAAAAAAAATCACAAAAATTTAGGGAAAATTCGAGCAAAAATTCACAAAAATTCAATAAAAATTCACAAAAATTCACAAAAATTTACGACATTTGTACACCAAAATTCAGAGTTGTTTCCCCCTCGGCCACCGTGGGGCTACCAGAGGGCCACCTGCACGGCGGGGCGGGGCCGCTGCCGCTAGTGGGCCTCCCCACCGAGCCATCGCACCACCGGCGGTGGGCCATCTGGCCCAGAGTGAAAGAGGGGAGGATTATGCCATGCCTCCCGACCCAAACCGCTCTGCACCCGTATCACACGCGGCCAGCCACAGCGGTGCTCTCGCTCGCCTCAAACTTTTTCCTGAGGGGCCCGGGTGCCGTCCCGCCCCGCCCTGCCCCGCCCCGCCCCGCCCCGCCCCGCCCGCACGGGCCTGCCTGCTTGCCTGCCTGTCCGTGTACTGTATTTGTTTCCAAGAAACACATTTTCCTCCCTCCCCGGACAAACTTTCACTTTGCCCGCCCTGGCCTGGCCTGGCCTGGCCGAATCTTGCGGTGCCCCCTCAGAGACCGAGGCAGCGGCAGCGGCAACACGGCGGCGAGGAGAAGAGAGACCGACCTCCCGGTTGTCCCAAAAACCTAGCAGGAGCCCCCTACCCTACTCTACCGTAACCCTAGCCCCCTCCCCTTGCACTGCGCCCGCCACCATCAGACGCGTTATGTGTCGAGGAAGGACGGAGGAGGAACCGGGAGAGAGAAAGAAAGAAAGAGAGGAAGAAAGAAAGAAAGAATGAGGGGAGGGAGGACCTCTTTGCTGTGCTCTGCAATGTCTCCCAGACTGCAAACGCGGGAATTTTAGGTCCCGCTCATCCACACCCCTTCTTCTTACTCCCCTCCCCTCCACGCCCCGCACCCCTCTCCTCCCTCTCTCCGTCTCTCTTCCTCCCTGCAACAACCGTCTCCTTTCCGAGGAGATGGTCTGCTGCTTGTTTTTATTTCGGGAGAGAACTTCTTCTTTTCGCCTCTCTGCTGCTTCACGTCGCCGTCGTCGTTGCCGCCGCGAGGAATTTCGAGCGCGAGGAACTCGTTTGACAAAAAAAAAGCGTAAGGCGAAACATTTTATTCCGGTTCAGAGAGTGCTTTTCTATGTGAAATAATGTATAAGGCACGAAAAAGTTTAGTATGTTTGACTAGAAAAGGATGAACAAATGTAAAAGACAGTCTAGCTTTTCGCTGGGCGTAACGAAAGAAGTAGTACGGGTGCAAGGAGATGGCGGAGTAGTGTCATGCACTACTGCTATCCGTTTTCGATGGTGCCTCCCTGTCCCGCGCAATTGGGGTTGCAGAAACTTGTCCGTACTCCGAAGTTACGCCCTTCCTTCCTGTCAATACCCCGCGCGCGGCCGAGACCCTCCCCGGCACGGCCCCGGCCGGGCGCTGCCCTCTGCCGGCGCGGTGCGGAACCGGCGCGAGGTGCGGTGGTGGGCCAGGGTGGGGTGGGGGCGGGGCGGGCCGGGGCGGGGCAGGGCGGGGCGGGGCGGGGGCAGGACGGGCAGAAAGGCCGCCGCCGCGCTGGGCCGCGCCGGGCCGCAGAGCAGACCACCGCACGCCAGCGAGCCGCCAGCCAGCCCAGCGGGCCCCCGCGCCGCCCCCGCGCCGCCCCCGCCGCCCCCGCCGCCCCCGCCGCCCCCGACAGTGTGCGGCGGGCCGGGCCGCGCATAGCCCGCCAGTCAGTCGGCCTGCGCCTCTTTGCCTGCTCGCTCGTGCGTGCACGCGCTGCGATTGTGACCGAGCGTGCCCGCGCGCGCGCGCGTGTCTGTGTTTGTGTGTGTGCACGTTGTGATATGACAGTCCGTGCGTGCAGCCGTGCTCGTGTCCCGGAGGAGCGCGCTTGGAGGGCCCTCGCGCCCACGTGACTGGCGCTGACTGCACTGTCAGTATTTTGCCTGGGCCGCGGAGGGCCCGCTGAGCGTGACCACGTGACTGGCCGCTGAGCGTGACTAGCTGACTGTGCCGTCAGTGTCAGTGCTTCGCCTGGGCCGCGGAGGGCCCGCTGAGCGTGACCACGTGACTGGCCGCTGAGCGTGACTAGCTGACTGTGCCGTCAGTGTCAGTGCTTCGCCTGGGCCGCGGAGGGCCCGCTGAGCGTGACCACGTGACTGGCCGCTGAGCGTGACTAGCTGACTGTGCCGTCAGTGTCAGTGCTTCGCCTGGGCCGCGGAGGGCCCGCTGAGCGTGACCACGTG